>VXAC01007304.1:30050-322779 GCA_013399225.1 Rhipidura dahli | reverse complement strand
AAAAAAAAAAAAAGGTTTAACAACTAGAAAAGATATGGCAACAGGTCCAAAAAGCAATGCTGACTATGCTGTTTGGAGAAGTAGGTGTTGAAGTAGTAAGAGACTGAATGTCTGCGAGATGTACTGGAAAGTGGTTTGTTAAACCTATGTGGACACATTCTCCTAAAAATTATCAGCACAAGTCAAAAATATGATCCTTTAAAGACGTTCTACAGCAGTTTGCATTTATTCTAGACTTTTATCCCCTAAGAAAACAATTAATATAGAATAAGCAAAGGAAACCACATATGCTTTTGAACAGTATGGAAACAAATAGGTTGACTTGAGGTTTTATGTCCTACTGTCCCTGCACCCCTTACAGAGTTCTGCTGCCTATATGTGGAAAGAAGGCTGGACAGAAAGAGAAATCAAATTCTGCCTATTAAAAAAAAAACAAAACAACAAAACATTAAAATGTGTAGCCAACTGAACAGGACAGTTGCATGTATAATATAATAATGTATGGGATGGAGCTGGATACTTGGGTGAGGGCCATGTTTCAGCCTGACTGCACATGATAGCACATGCACCAAGAATCTTGGTCCTTTTTTATTCCCTTCAGCATTGCACTGGATCAACACAGCAAACACTGATTGCTTGGGATCCAACACAACCAGCATCTGCTGACTTTGTGAGCACAACACAAGTTTGGGTCTCTAGTATGTGGTTTGAGAATTGTTGACAAGGCAAGGTCTAAAGGTTATGGAGAATCACAGCCTTTCAATTCTGTTACTTAGCCCTGGGAAAGGGAAAAGCTAAAAAGTCAGTGGTGACTAGAATTTATTTAAGCATGCCAAAATATGCCACATTTATCAGCCATATTTAAAGCAGGAAAGAAGGAGCAAAACTGGAGGGGTTTTTGATGGCATTCCAATCTATACACAGTCTGTTAATTATTGCATATTCTCATTAGCATATGTTCTCAGTGAAACCAAATGTAAGAGATGGAGTCCTATTTGTGTAGCGTGTGCCTGTATTTGAAAATTCAGATTCATATGTAAGAGATGCTGGAAGCAGCCCAAGAAATGTACTGAAGTAGGTCTTCCTGAAAAACAGTGGTAAGTATTATGTTGCAAGAAGAGAGGCTCTTGTTTGGTCTGTGAATGCTAAAATAGGTAAACATAAGGTCATGCACCTATGTCAGAAAGGGAAAGAAAGGAAGAAACAGATCAAGGCATACTCCAAAATACAACCATCTTTTGAATCATTCCGTGTCTGGTAGATGGTTTTTTTTTTTTTGTCTTTGTAGTCCTTGAGGCAGAGGAAATTCCTTCTACTGTGCTTTACAAAATGCTAACTCAACCATTAATGATTAACAAATAAATAATCCTGTCTATAGACAATTATCTCTCCCCTTATGAAGTCACTTCCTCTCTCACTGTAAATCTGCCACATTATTCTGATGGCAGTTTTCATAAGTGAGATCACACACGAATTTTAGAGGTTAGTGTGAGGTGAATGAATGAAAATGCTGTCATGAAATCTAAGACCTTCGGGTATACCTGTGACAACCTGAAACCTGAGATCATGTGCTGCTAGAAGGCTTTAGCATTTAAAGGCACAATTCATATGATCCTCAAATAAAGCAATAAAAGATGCTGCCTAGTGTGTCTTTTTTTTCCTACTCATTGTGATGTACACTTTAAAAATGTTTGTTTTTCATCTATTATTTAATAATCTAGTACAATCTTTACTACTGTTCAGGGAGATGTTGTTAGACAAATAGGTTTTTGTTGTCTTTTTATCTTTCCGTTTTTTTGTGAAAGCAAATGGAGTCTCTTCATGCCATTAACCAAAGTGACTTGTAAACAAAGAGGCAATTTAACAGCATCCCCACAGCATTACATTCCTACTTAACCCTGCAAAGACTGTGCAATGTGCAAACTCAAATGATTAGAGAGTTGCTTCTTTGCTAGAATTCCAGTAAATAATCTAGTGTTTTCACAGTCATGTAATTTCACTTTTTTTGCAGATACATTGTTCAAGAATACAATCCCAAAAGCAAGAAGTCCTTACAATAGCCCTTCTATTCAGTGTGCACCTCTGATTGATTTCTTTGCTTCGCATAACATTTATTTAGTGGAAGTGAATGATGAGCATTGTCAGAACTGCAGTGTAAACCAGAGCATTTCCAGGAAAGGAAGTAAGCTGTAACATCAAAGGAATTTGAGGAGTGCAGTGGCTGCTCTGTAGAGCATCAGGGCTATTTGCATTCACTGTATTTGTTACAAAAGATATATTTATTTCTATTAAATTACCTCCTGCAGCATTTACTACTATCACAGTTTGGTGTGTTAGTGATCTACCCATCATCCCTTCCCCCAACCCCCAAATGTATCAGTAAAAGTGCCATATAATTTGGTCTGCTTTCCTTCAGAGCATTCAATATGTGCAGAAAAATTAAATGTGTGTAAGGTAAGAAGGAAAAAAGAGTTTCAACTAGCCCTGAGGTCACCCTAGTTCTTCTCTGCTTGCTTGGACAAAGTTATAATAATTACTCTTTTTTCTAGAATAAGCATATTTTTGCCCTTTTCAGCAAAGACACTTGTGTTTTAATAGTTACTGCTATTTTCAGCCTTGTATATGCCAGAAGCTACAGTTGGTCATGCCAGTGTTCATTAAAAAGTCACATGCACAAACTTTATTCCTAACATTTGTTTACACTTCATGAGATAGTCATAACACTTTACATTTAAATACAGGACTTAAAGTAGAATTGACACCACCAAATGTTATTTTTACCTACTAATAATCAGAATAACAGATAATGCTCCAAACTGAGGCAATTTCATAAAACAAACATAAATGCTACTTCTACCTCTGTAGTAGAGCTCTACTGATGAAAAGGTTGTTTTTTCCATTCTCTTTTTTCTTTCGTGGAACACAGTGCTCAGACATTTGCTGTGTTTTTATTCTGGTAACGTATAATTATCACAGAATCATACAATGTGTTGAGTTGGAAGGGATCCATCAAGATCATCAAGCCCAACTCCTGCCCCTGTGCAGGACACTCCAATCACACCCTGTGCCCCAGAGCATTGTCCAAACCCTCTTAACTGTGTCAGGCCTGCCGCTTTGACCGCTTTCCTGGGGAGCCTGTTTCAGTGCCCAACAACACTCTGGGTGAAAAACTTTTTCCTGATATCCAATCTAAATGTTCCCTTGACTCAGCTTCAGGCCATTTCCTTGAGTCCTGTCCCTAGTCACAAGAGTGAAGAAATCACTGTCTAGCCCTCCTCTTCCCCTTATAAGGAAGCTGCAGACTGCACTGAATTCTTCCTCCAGTCTCCTCTTCCTCAGGCTAAACAAAAGATGTGACCTCAGCTCCACTTCATAAGGCTTCCCCTTGAGACCCTTCAGCATCCTCTTGGCCCTCCTTTGGATGTTCTCTAATAGCTTAATGGGAGCACAGAGAGCACAAAGAACTTTCATATCCATCACTTCAATGAGTTTACTAATTAGTAACAGGTATGTATAATCTACCAACAGGGAAAGGTTTCTACACATAACTAATTCTCCTTGTAGTCCACTCATTTATTTTACTATTTCTATATATAACATGGTCTCCCTCTACTGTTCACCAACTAGTTTTCAGTCCACTCATTTTTCTTTCCTTTAAGTGGCAAAAAGGTTCATGCTCTCCACCTCTGTCCACATAAGGAAGGACAAAGGCAGCAATTGTGTTACTTTCCCAGGAGAAAACACCAGAAGAGCCGAAAGGCCTTGCTTTCAACAGAAGAAACAAAAGCTTTATTTCCTGCCATCACAGTAAGCAGACCAGTTACCTATCTTAAAACCCATCAGGCTTCCATCTAAATCACTAATGCAGGAATTGCCACCAACTCTCAGGAGCCCTGACAGCCAGAACATTCCTGCTGTTTTAATGAGGAGTGCAAAGCTCCACTTCACCATACAAACCATTTTCCCGCCCAGTTAAATACAATACTGCTATTAAAAATAGAAGAAACAAGACTTACTCAATAAAGTAGACTTCCCCCTTTTCTGTATAAGCCATTTCCCAGTTATCAGGCAGTGGGCCCAAGTCATCATTCTCTTCAGGTTTAGTTTGTTTTGTTACATCCATATCCTCCTTTACTTCTTCAGGCTGACCATATCCTGGTGCAGGACAAGGCTGGGTGGCAGATCCCTCACCTGAGAAAGCTGTACTCTTCTCTTCATGCTCACTTGATTCTAAAGGAGAAGAAAAATTACAGGTTTTGGATATCCACGTAATGGTGAAGAATTTACTGGGTGCAAGTCTCTGTGAAAGGTAAGTCTTGAAATAAAGAGAAAAACTGTTTGGTCTACGCAAGGGTCCCTCTGATGATGCATTTTATTTGGAACAAAATGAAAGAAAATAAAGCAATAAAACCAAAGTGAAACAAGAAACTAATAAAGAGCTCTGGCTCATTCTGTCTCAGGAGTCCTTCCAGACTAGCAGTAAGCACTGAGCAGAAGGCAGCTTCATATCCAGCATCTCTACTGTCTTACGTCTTAACTTTTCAAACTATACACACATAAAACAACTGTTTTACTAAGACTACAGTAAAAAAAAGTATATGCACCAATTCCTTTATCTGTATCCACATATCAAAGAAACCAATGACATTCGTGAACTCATAGCAATATATTGCCCATATAGAAAGTGGTTGTGATTTCATTGCTGATATGGCCTGTGGGAAGCTTCGTTTCCCACAGCCAATGCCAAATGCTTCAACATGTCAACAATGTAGTCAACAGAAAAGTTCAAGAAGATGACAATTCATTAAATGATCTAACAGTGCACCCAGAGCACGTAACTATGCAGGCATCCGTGTGAAACCTGTAGGAAGGTGGAAGACTACTTGGGTGAAACATTCTAATTAGACACACTTACTACAGCAAGAAAGAAGGGCAACAAAAAATTAGCAAAAACTGTTTATAAAGGTCCAGATTTTAATAAATCTATAGAATCAATAAATTTGATATTATGGCAAGCAATGCTAAGAGACAAAAATTTAGGAGAACAAGTAAAGATTAAATAAACAACTCTAAGAATGCAAGTACAAATTGTTTGAATTGAAAAGAAAAATAGTAAGTATAATCAAAGATAATTTTAATTAAATCATGACTGTAATGATCTGCTACTTGAGATAGAATTGTACAAAAGGTGAAAACCAGATTAAATCATTAAGGATGAACACAGAAAACATGGGCATCTAGCAGCAAAACAGAATAGTCAGTCTAGAAAGTGGGAAACAGTCAGGACATTAGGGGTAAAAAGAAAACCTTCAGTAAGTGCAATAATAATAATAATACCAAAAGCAGACTCATTCTACTATTTGGGAAGGAAGGAAAGCTAATAGTTTGTGACTCATAAGAACCCCAAGGCAATTAGTGCTCTTTTTGCCTCAGCCACTACTACAAAAAAATCACCTGTGATTAAATGACTAACTTAATTAACATCAGCAATAGGGCTAAAGAAGGTGGAGTGGGCAGAGAACAGGTCAGGTGAAACTTCAATGAACCAGCTGTTCTCAGCTGACAGAGCTGGATGGAATGGAACTGAGGGTACAGAGAGCACCATGTAAGCAGACACATGGCTGGTAATGGCAAAACCTTCTAGACTTCATGGGGAAAAGAAACTTGGAAAGGACAAACACGATCCTGGTTTCTTAAATCTATGATTTAGGTTTTTCGATAGTTTTATATTCCTAATTTCTGAGTACCTAAGTTCCCTTTGAAATTATTTGCTCAGTTAGGCCTTTTTGCCCTTTTTGTAAAAAAAAAGAAAAAAAAAAAAAGAGGAGGAAGAGCCATTAAACTCTAACTGCACCATCTTTCTCTTTTTAATTCCTAGAAGGATTGGAAGTAGCAATCAAACCACCTACATGTAAACTCTTCAGAGGTCATAAATATTTGTGGAGAAATTTTCCAGGAAGAAATTGTGTCAAACTAACCTCTTTTTTTTTACATGACATAGTAAAAGGTGCTGCTTCTTGGGGATAAATGGTAGATATAACTTTCATGATCTTAAAAAATACTTTTGACACTGATACACACCATACTTCAGAAAAGCATGAAAAAAATCACAAATTCAACCTTGAACACAATAATGATCTACAGCTCTACATCCCCATGCAGCTCATGTTGCTAAATCTCAACTCATGCTTGAACTATGTGGAATTACAATCATTTTATGCTGTTTGGAAACATGAATCTATCTGTCTGTAGCATTTTTTAAATATGTAAAAGCTTCTTGCAAAGCAGAGAAAATATAAAGTCTCCACTTCCCCCAGGACTAGGACAATGTAATAATTGCTGATAAATTTTTGGGGTGTTTTGTTCTTATCTCTGCAAAGCAAAAGTCCTCATCTGCTTCAAGAATTATTAACAGACCTGTAAGTTGTATTCTTGTGGCTGCCTACAGCCTTGACCATATTTCTACTACAGGAAGACGTACAGATTAAACTGAATTTAAGGCATCAGGTCACATGGCAGATCATTTGGGGCACAGGTGCATCACACACAATGACTATTGATCAGCCAATTGGTCTGACTGAGCACAGATGTGGTGACATTACTGGGTCCTGGGCTTTTACCAGGATATCTCCAATACGTGTTCTTCCTCAAGATCTTATTTTTAACAGGTCTGAAGAGGTCAGATTCATGATTTTCAATAACTATGTTAACAAATCCCAGCCATCATGATGACAGAAAAAAAAAAAAGTGAAAATTTAGCCCTGAGGATTAGAAGAAATACACTGAGCTTTTCTAAGACAGAGATTGCTATTAAAATACAGCAGGGAAAAAAAGAACCTGATGCTTATGTTTAGCAACTTAAAATATAATTATTTTAAAGCCAATCTCACAAATAATTAATTATTGGATCATTATCTTTTAATAGCTTACTTTGATAATAGAGAAGACATCATGATGACTAAAACCCAAGCAATTAAGATGGAATTGTCTAATGCCATTTAATAACTGTAATCTTTACCCAGTGGACATCCTAGTCACCCTTATCTGAAAGCTCTGTGGTGTCATCTCACCTTCTGTTATATGCAGCTATCATTCCCATACTCCATGTAAGGTAGATATTCACCTTACTGGTTTTCTTTCTGCTAATAGATATCTATAAATAATTTTTGACTTGATAAAAATCCCCCCAACAACAAAAAACTGTCTTCTGGTTAAAAACTAGCAGTATCTTTAATGCTTTGTACAAACAAAGTTTGAAACGGGACAGCAATGCACGGTGAGTACAAATATTTTCCTTTGGACAATATGTGATGTAAAAAGGATCCTAAAAATGTACCACAACATGAGTCCATTTGTCAGTAAAAAACTCCAATCAATTGAAATTGAAATAGCCTACTAGAGCTGCTGTCTCACTACAAAACAGATTACATGGTTCAGTCTTCAAAATCAGATTAGCACAGTTTCTCAAGTGTCCTGAGAAGCGACAGAATAGACACCAGTAAAGCACCAGCAAGCTATTGCATATGTGGAGTACAAAGCACTTTGAGAACAAGATAATCTGTATGTTAAAACAACTACTTATCTTTAAATACCCCAACTCTATAGTACACAGCTTGAAATACCAGCAGTTAAAATGTTACTGATATATGTTGATATGACATATTCTTTATAATTTTGTAGTCAATATGGTGACCATTAAAAAAACCCCAACAAACTAGTAGTTATGCTGTTATAATCTCAGCATTTTTCATCAATGCTGCTGCTTGCACTTCACATTTTTTCTATTATTTACAGTCTAATTCTTGAAATTGGCCATCTAAACATGTAAGAGGACCTTGTCACTCTATTCCTCTATCTTAATGCTGCAGATTACTCATGCAGAGAAGTTCAAACTCTTATTCTCTTCACTCAAAAGTACCAACTCATATAACCTAAGGAATATCAGCAGAAAGAAAAAAAGATTATTAAATAGTAATTTATGGGGTGGTTTTAACAGTTCTGAATAAAAATATTTCATACCTTTATACCTTTATTGTATCAAATGGCTAATTTCTTACATTCTGTACAGGAAAGAATCCATCCTTTTAAAATAACTGTTGGATACTATAGTAGTTTAACTCATGTTTGCCAGTATATGTGCATGTGCTTTCTTGTGAAGATACCACTTTACAGCCTTGGAGCTGTTCCCTTTCCCACAGAGCTGGAGCCACATTCAGGGCTTGGTGCTTTTGTATGGAGGCACTGCTCCCTCTGACTCCTGACACAGTGAGGACCAGGGGCTGACCTGGGGCTGACCTGGGCAAGGAAAGCAGGAGTCATGGAAACTCGGTGAGCATAGGGCATTCTGTGGGTCACAGGATGTGACCTAGCTGTGATAAATTGAGGTTAAAGAACACACCAAGAAAATTCAATGGATACCAACTTTTGTATGTTTTAAAATCTCATGGCTCTCAGAAGCTGTGTATGTTGTTTTTATGCCTCTGGCTGTCCTTGCTGTGCAGTAATAAAAAAATAAACTCAACCTGTTGCCTGGGACTAGTGCACCTTGCATGTGATTGATGGCATTGAGACTCTGGTCTTTTGTTCTCTCTTAAGGTCTGGAATGATAATTTTGAAACTTGATGTCATATCTTACCCCTCAATTAATTTGAGCCTGACAGAACTTTATTCTCCGTGTGCAACTTATCATTGCTCAAGTACTGTCAGAATAATGCACATACATAACCATGCCTTCAATGTTAAAGTGATTCTTCTGGAGTTTGGATGATAAACACTTCATCAGTCAGCAGTGGGAAGCAAATGTTACATGACCAACATAGTGTCAAGTACTGATGCTGGTTGTGAAGGAGACCAGCTCAATTCTTTGCAGACAAAAACAACAATAGCAGTAAAAACTGAATGTCTGACAAGTTTTGGGTTACAATTTGATCAAGACTTTTTTCACCTATTTAGTCAAAACATCTGTTTTGCAGAAATCCATAATTTCAACACAGTGTCCATTAGGAAAGTCTTCTCAGGTGTAATATGTCTCTCCCAGTAATGCGGACAAATGCACTAAGTGTAAGAAACCCAATACTAAGTCTAAATTTACCCAGTTTAACAGTTAATCCATAGATTATGTCTCTCATATGTTTCTTGGCAAATAGTAAGATTCTTCATTTAAATTTAGCCATTTAACCTCTTCTGTATCCGTAGGCTGAATTAATTGTTCTAAATTGTAGAGGTGATCCCCTAAAATGTGTATCTAAAACAGCTTTGCGCTCTTACTCTTTGGAATTTCTTCTTTCCTCTTATTTTATAGCAAGAGGGCATAGACAAATTGCTCAAAAAAAAAGAAAAAAGTAAGGCATTTAGGCATATAATTTACTAAAACTGAATGAGATAAATCCCATCTCCCAAATCATACTATTTTGTCCTGAGAGAACTTGATCCAGGATGAAGGACTGAGAATGCTCGATCCTAAAATGGCCAAAAGCCCCATCCCAAAATACTGAGAAGGATTCCTGGTGGCTTCCGGGCTGAGGACAGGTGACAAAAATCAGAATAAACACACTGGGCAGACAGTGATGATCACTTTGTCCAAATACAACTTTCTCAGAGAAGCCTGCCGGACACGAAGAAAGGCATATGGAAAGTGTAAGTGAAAAACTGAAAAAGCTCAATACTTGCACAGATTATGTCAACAGACACTGAAAATTTGCCTGAAAATTCAGACCAAAAGCACAAAGATCTCTGTAACCACAGATATTGCTTAATTGGTCTGATATGGATGGGTTCTTTTCTTCAGATTCATCTTAGATCTGTTGCTATTTCAAACCAGCAGTTCTATGTGTTAGAGCAGTCCTTTGAGTTGACAGGCTCGGATACGCAGTTAATAAGCCATTAAATTGCTGAGCATCTATAAAAAATGAATCAATGTTTCAGATGTCCCAGGAGTCTTATAATTAATAAAAGCCTCCTCCTGGAAGTGAAGTATTTAAAATAGAACCCACTTTCTAAAAGAATTGGCAATAACAAATGTCCTACCTTTGCAGAATCTTTATAGAAACTAAAATGCTCTCACCACCAAGAGTTTAAAAATAAATAAATTAATTAACATATTTTGGTTTTCCTGATTGCTTAAAGACACGAACTACAAATGCACTGACATTTTAGAGGTGACTAAGCCTCTGTCAGCTCGCAGAGAAAATGACTGCAGTAACAGGGTCTGTGGGAGCCACGCTGCCCAACAAAGGCAACACAGCATGTATGTACAGAGCTGCTTTGCTACAATCCCCAAAGTCCTCAGTCAGTGTAACTGAACAACAAAACCCTGCTTATGAAACCATGAGAGCCAACACAGGCACTGCTTGTTCTGCTGGCCACACCGACAGGAATTACTTCGGGGGGAAGAGGAGGGGGGAGATGGAGGGGCTGTCTTACACCCATGCTCGTGTATTTCGTTTTGTTACACAGCACAGGCCAGTGCCTGCTTCTTGGGTGTTGCCTAGTCATTGTTCACATAGGATTTGCCTGGGAGAAACAAATTATAGGTGTAGAATTCAAGGAAAAAGGCAGGTAAATATTGGCTCTTGATCCACTTGGAGCTGAAACATATTGTCCTGGAAATTGCTCTGCAGCAATGGTCTGTTATGTGGCACATTTTGAATAACTACAAAGAATGATCTTTCTAATGATTTCTACAATACACATCAGAGACCAAATCCTGCCTTTGCCTCTTTCACTGTGGAAGTATCCTGGCAACAGCGGCAGAGCTGATGTTTTATGTAAGGATCTCTGGGCTTCATCCTTTCCTGCTTAGCTGTGTAGAAAAGGCACTAAAAGCCAAAGCGATGCCAACAGATGCAATCTGTGTGGAAGGGATGAGCAAGGCTCATCCAGCATGTGATGGCAATGGCCAGGGAACAATACTGCAGCCCTATGGAGAGCCAAGGGAGAGAACCACACCCACTCTCACCCCACTGCTCCTGGACACCCCTGGTAGACAAGGATGGATTCTGCACAGGAATTTTCCCTTATATGTAATGTTAGGCAACAGCTAAAGAAAAGCATGAGCAAAATCATCCTGGATGGGAAGATATCAAATTCAATATGCTTTGTAACGAAGCAGGAATTAAAAAGGTATATATAGACTCTGCAGTATGAAAATCCTTCTGCAGAGCATAGAAGATTAGGTAATAGATATTTTGTTTCACAGTAATGTATACATTTAGAGAACTTGCAATATTTCATTTTATCTTCACATCCATATGATTGTCACTACAGACTTCTGTGATCTGTTTCTGAATTTCTAAGTTTACCAAAAAGGATTCCCAGTATTATTTCTCAGAGAGATATAAGAATCTGAAATATTTAATTTTCTACATGAACAGCAAAAAAATCATATTTCATAATTCTATTTCAGGATAAGAATTGTTAAATTCTGTAAAATATTGTCTTGCTGAAGGGTTGAGGGGGAAATTGACTACCTGCTTCAGAAAAGGCTGGAGTGCTCTTACTCGAGATACCAGTCTACCTGGACTCCCTTTTTTTCTGAAGCACTGTGATCCAAGGAATAAAACAATTGTCTTTTAGGACGTGTAATCTGAAACCCTTATCAGCTTTATGCAAGTTCTGAAACATTCCTGAAAAGGGTCCTCCAATAGTATTGCCAGGTAAGTTTCAGTGGCACTGCCACAACTTTGTTAATGTGGTGACTTTAGTCTCCCACAATATTGCTAAGTTTTCATGACAATTTACAAAATTTCATTCCATAAATGCTGAACAATCTTGTGAGTGTCACCATTTAAGAACAAGAAGACTTAAAACAGAAACTATTCATTTGACCAAATTGCAGTTCTCTAGACTTCCTCTATAGTCAACAGAGAGGAACAGGCACTTGTGATTGATTTCCTAACCTAGAAATTTAAACCGGGTCACAATCCATACTCAGAAAGAAGGTGTTTTGCTCTTTGGTCTATAAAGATGGTTCAAAGGGACTAGTTCAGAGACAGAAATCTTTACAGCAGCTGAGGTAAGTGAGATGACTCCCCAAAATAGAGATAAAGTAATTTTTTTTAGGCTTCAGAGGAATCCTAATATTCAGGATTCCTGCCTTTCACTCTAGCAAGAACATCCTTACCTGAACATGCATATTCTCACTGCAGAAGGAGGTAACTGAGGACTCTGAACAACAGAAACTCACTGCAAAGTAAGAAGGAAGAACAGACCTGGTGTTACTGTCACGTCATTTCCATTGACCACAGGTCTTTCTTCCTCCTCTTCCTCTGGTGGTTCGATGCCTGTCTTCTCCATGTTGCTCACAGACTTATTCCTTTTGCGTTTGCCTTCAGCCCCGGGAGTGGCACCTGGGAGGATCTGGTCTGTCACATTTAACAGCAGCGGAGCCGGCTCTGCTGGAGGCTTCGGAGTGCCGTAGTAGTTGTCTGGAGGGAAAAGAAAAGGAATAACACATAAGATTGCAGAAACACACAGGCTGCTGCTGCTTCTTTTGTCTTACATTAATGGATGTGTGAGGTAGGATCTGGCTCAGCAGCTAATATAAAGAATAGTTCAAAATGTTTTCTGTGAAATTGAATATTTACCTTTCATGAAATAGTAATTAATTTTCTTAGTCGTATCACAATCATGCTCACAAACATACATCTTATTAACAATTTTTGAAACTATAACAGGTTAAATTTACATTCCTCTCATCCAAATACCTCACAAATAGGCAGTGTACCAGATTTGTTCTCTTATTTCAAACCATTAGTTACGACAAATTAGTTTTGTAACATTTATGCCACAAAACAAGAGTTTCTTAAGGATCAAAATGATGATAAGAATATTGATTATCTATTATGTTATGTAATTTTCACTCCCTCAAATTATCTCACCTACTTAGAAAGTAAATAATCATCCAAGGATTCGGAGATTTGCAGTTTTCAGTAATGCTCACTATCTTGGTTTTCATATTTGTCAAATTTTTGCTATTCACAAGATAAAAATTTGAATAGTTAATATATTTTCAAAGAAAGTTGAAACCTTATGCTTTAGGTCTTAAGATTATATCAAAGTACTAAGGAATTCTGAGAAGACTTAAGGTGGCTGACAGATTACCCTCTATTTGTTTCTCATGAAATTTCTGGCAACTTCCTCTGAGTCATCTGCTTTCTGTCAAAAGGATTATTAGATTAGATGGACCATGGTCCCATCTTATCTATCAATATCTGTATGTTTGAATTTCTAGCACGTCTGATCTCAAAATTGGTATCTTACTGATACTGCAAATTTGTCATAAAATCATAGTTAAAAATAGAATAGTAACGTAATTAAATATTTTTAAAACCATGTGCTTTCTAGAAATAACATAAATAGTAATATGAGACATAAAGATGAAAACATGCTATTCATGCAGTTATCCTTTTTTTCATCTGTAAGCTGCACTGAAGTGCAATAAACATGATATTTTACAAGTAGATTTACAGCAGTCATTATGGGAAACTAAAAATACTGTCCAGGTCTGAGAAACTTCCCCCCCAAAAAAAGGTGCACCTGTGTAAGATATCAAGCTGATGAAAATATTTGTGGATCTTATGACCATTTTTTAATTTCTTGTCCCACATTTATGACTTCTGTATGATCAAACAGAAGCACCAAATTTTCGTAACCATATGCAGGCATGACAAAAATAAATGTTTATGTTATACATGCATGGTAAACCACCATACATTTTGCAGGCAGAGTAAAAATTCTTACTGGTAGTTGTATTACTGTGTGTTTCCAAGGACTTACAGTGTTCAGCCACATGACCACCTCAACACAGGTAAGTAACTGAACAACCTTGCAACTACTGAATACTCAATGAAATTTTCACAGCAGTTTAGCAAAAAATTATTAATAACAGATGTTTCTGAAATTGTAATACACAGTAACAATGTACTGCCTTAAATGACACTGCTGGTTGCTCTGCACTTAGGGATGTTTTAGTGGAACTTTGACTCACCGCAGATTTTCTTTGGATTTTGTGAAATGGCAGCAGATTGAACCCAGAGCCCCAGTAGCACAATGAGCTGTGGCTCTGTAGGGGTGACTGTGGGAGCTCTCTCTGGCTGCCAGAGTTGAAACAGGGGAGCAGGATTTAGGGTCTAAAGGGGAAAAAGGAAACCTACACTGATCCACTCACAAAACTGTACCTCCAAAAATTGTCAAGATCAGATCTGGTCACAGTCAAATTTCTAAGATTTGACAGTACAGGATATTTTGAGAGTATCTGAAAACCAACAGTGCTCGGTTGAAAATCTACTTGTGTGTTGCTCTAAGATCATGTTACCTTTATTGGTGAGATTGCATGTCTGAAATATCACATACTTTGAAAAAAGGATTCCTCAATTAAAAAACTCCCTGGCCTAAGCCATTTTACCAGTCTCAGTCAGTGCCTCAGAGGCCTTAGGCTTCACAAAACTTGTCAAATATGCACTGATTTCCACTGATTCCATAAATGTCAGCAGATATATCCCAGGCATATAGTACCAGTGTGACACAAACTGTGAAACTAAAAGTGCAGTACCTTGACTTTTTTTCCTTTGTTCTTAGTTTTGTCATTGTCATACAAAATTGAGTGCAGTAGTAATTAGCAGTAATGCTAATATCCTGAATAGTAGATGAGGTGTTTCAACTGAAGGACACTGTCATGTTATTTTAAAATATTGGACACTCTTTCACTTTGACTGACTGTATGCATTAGAGAGAGACAGATACAATCCACTAAAATAAAAAACTCTGTGAATATCACATATATAGAAATATAAGAAAAAAATGCACCTGTAAGATCAGGAGCCAAAGAGCATTTAACTAATTTAATTTCAAACTGCAAATACTGTATATTTTCCAACTTTTGTCCTCTAATGTAACACTTTATGTGCTTTATGATCCAGTAACCATTGATTTAAAAGTGAGGTTTACATTATTGATTACTACCTACCTATTGATTCATATCTTTAATTCGAAAATATGCATAAACACTGCAAATAAAAATAAGAAATGATACAAATATATACAATCAGTGTTCATAAAAAAATTAAGTAAACTCCAATGGAAAAAGTATATAGGATGAACGATCCAGTAATTTCAATGAAGGAGCTATGCTCCACGGCAGAACAATTAGATTTAATGTAAACTCTGTCTTTTATCAAGAAGAGATTCTCAGTGTCTTGAAATTCCTTACTTAAGACTTAGGACATTAGAGCTAATGGGAGACTCTCATAAAACCTTGGAAAATATCACACCTAGGCATAATATAGAGACTGAATGTTTAAAACCAGTAACTTTTGTTTCCATAAAGTTTGGGAAATCTGATGTTTTTCATCTTCCCTGAGCAAGACCAGAACTGGTCCAACAGGTTATTTTTGAAACGCAAATCATAAGGTTCTGAATTTTATTTTCCTGTGGGTACAAAAGGAACACCAAATAAATAATTTCAACTGTACTTAATTTTTAGAAGGGACTTATTTAAAAAAAAAAAGAAAAAAAAAGAAAAAATAGAAAGAAAGCTTTCTAGAAGAAAATATAAATCCCTTGCTCATTGGCAGTCAGAAAAAACAGCAGTTAGGAGTTTTTTGAAAAAATGAATGGAGCACAAAACAGACAACACCTTTATAGCACTATACAAAACCACATAGTACCCTCTCTTTTGTATACTGCCTGCTGTTCTGGTACTTGCCTCTCAATAATTACATGGGGGAACTAAAAAAAGGCAATTAAAGCTTGGAACTGCTTAAATTGATTTTGAGTTTTCAGCTTGGAAATGGGACAGCTGAAGGGGAATATGGCAGATATGTATAAAAACAGGAGAACCCTGGGAAAGTGCCTAGAAAATCAATGAATTGCTGCTTGGCTTCTCACTACATAAGAACAAGAAGATGCCCAATGAAATTAGCAGATTTAAAACAAGCAAAAGAAGTGGGTTTTTTTCTCCACACAGCATAAGAGAATAGTGTCATTCACTGTCAGAAGCTGCCAGTATTGTAAATGTGGTCAAAAAGCACTTACACAAAGTCATAGAGGAAAAAAAGACCATGAAAGTCTGTTAAATGTCAAGGTACAAATTCTGAATCAAGAGTCCCATACAATCAGATTGGTGGAGTGCAGAATGGATCTCTGCATGCCTTCCCTGTTCTTGTATTTTGTGCCTTAACATCTACCAAGGGGCACAAGTAGAGACATTTTCCCTCTTTTTGACTAAGTGCAGCTTCTCTATTACTCAGGTCCTTCCTTGTTGTGCTCAAAAAAATGTGTGTACACTCACCTGCCACTCCTGAACAGAGTCAAGAGATCAGCTTAAGCCTAAGTGAAGTTCTTTGTGCTGGGTCTGAATCAAAGCCTCCATGCAGACAGGCAGTGCAGAAAAAGCACCACTGCCTAATCCCTCTGGCTGCTGCTCCTGACTGCTTCAGTGCTCCCAGCTGGCTCTGAGTGCAGCTCAACACAGAAGATGGTCTGGCCTAACCTATCTGATTTGGCTGCCAAAGTGGCTTGGCTGCCATGGCACTGTGACAATTACCAAGTATCCCTTGCCACCCCTGAGCTGAATGAACCCTCATCAGCATGAACCCTGATTCTGCAAGGAAGAGTCAGACAAATTACTGGGTAGGCTTGCTCTGATGACAGAGACCTGATTGGGAAGTCAGAAAGTCACAAGAAGCAGAAAAAAGGGGAAATAAGGAGGACAAAACAACTTTTTTTTCCTCAAACTTGGCTCACGTCTGTCAGGAAGAAGTAAGACTTTTATCGATAAAGTGCTTGATGATGAAGCAATACCCTAACTTGCTCCCTGAGAAAAGGTAAGGCCTTGTGGAAGAAAAAAAGACACAGCATTTGGGTGGTAGTAAAGAAGCAGGAAAACCATCATGCTGAAATGATACCAAGACTCAGATATCCTGACAGTGCCTATACTGATGTGCTGAACACCCAGTGATGCTGGTTACTGGGCACAGTTATAAATGTGTCCCCCACGCTGTGCTCTGCTTCGTGATCCACTGCAGGGACTGACCTACATGAATTTTCCTCTGCCTGGCCTTCTCAGGCCCTCTCCCTTTCTGTGAGGAAAGAGCCAAAATGCTGCACAGAGTGGACATCTCCACGTGCCATCCTTCTGGAGAGAGAAGGGAGAGGAAGGGCTTTGTGCCAGGTCTGCACTCCAGGCTGTGGAGGAGCACGTGCTCCTTTAGCTCCTGAGCCTGGCCAGCCTGAGCCATCAGGCTGTGAAGGAAGGGGGTCATTGCTGAGAGCATCCTTTGCTCCTGAAGCTCCACTGATCTCATCTAAGAAACGAAAAACTCTAGTTTAAAAATGTAAGCGTTATGGAAAGTTAAAAATAGTGTTGAGGAATTAGGAAATTATAGTAAAAATGAACAACCAGACAGAAAACAAAAGGTGTGCCAGAGCCAGAAGCTTCTGGCATGAATACTTCCAGCTATGGTGTGACTCACATTCTGAGCCCAGAGCAGAGACACACTCCTTTTCACACTTATTTTTAGAGTGGGATGAAGCAATCCCCAGCTACAAATACACACCTGCCTCTGCTTATTCAGCACCCTCGTTTAGATTGATCTGTCTTTTTTGTTTATACAGCTTTGAATTGCTGAAGTATCAGTCAAAATTTTGTGAGTCAGCCACAACTCTAGGAAATGAAAGACAAACCTTATTTTCCAGTTATGAGAACAATAACTGCAAATGTTATGATGAATGTTAAACCTCTACATATTTGCTTTTGTGATCACTCACTATTGATAATAAATTAGGGGGAAGTACTCTGAAGTCTAATTGTGGCCTAGATTTGAGTTACATTTGATATTTAAACAGTTTACAAACAAATACATACAGAAATGTAATGGATTAAAATGGTATAGAGAGTTTTAGGGAGGCAGAAATTAGCTTAATTTTCAATAAAATAATAATGTGAACAAATATGAATATTTTATCATTTGATTAAAAGAAGATGACTACATTTATTTATGACTAGAAGCTTACTGCATGCAACAAGAAGCATCTGTTCATAATTTATGTCTGTTTATAATCAGTATCCAGATGAAGACCGATGACAAGTGGTGTCCCTCAGGGGTCCATATTGGGAAGAAATAGTGTTTAATATCTTCATCAGTGTCATCACCAATGGGACTGCGTGTGCTCCTAGAAAGTTTGCAGATGACACCAAGCTGAGTAGTTTGGTTGATTCACCTGAAGAACAGGATGCCGTCCAAGGGGACCTGGACAAGGTCCAGAAGTGGGCCCATGGGAATCTCATGAGGTTTAATAAGACCAACTGCAAGGTGCTACCCCTGGGATGGGGCAACCCCAGTGTGAACACAGGCTGGGGATGAACGGACTGAGAGCAGCCCTGCTGAGGAGGACTTGGAGGTGCTGGTGGGAGAAAATCTGGACACGACTTGGCCACGTGCACTCACAGCCCAGAAACCAGTTGTGTCCTGGGCTGCATCCAAAGCAGGAGGGCCAGCAGGGCACAGGAGGGGGTTCTGCCCCTCTGCTTTGCTCTCATGCAGCACCTGCAGTGCTGCGTCCACCTCTCGGATTCTCGGCGCAAGACATGGACGTGTTGGAGCAAGTCCAAAGGAGAGACACTAAAATGATGCACTACTCCTTTGAGGACAGGCTGAGAATTGGGATTGTTCATCCTGGAGAAGAGAGGACTCCAGGGAAACCTTATTGTGGCCATTAGGTACATAAAGGCGGCTTATAAGCATGACTTTTTAGAAAGACCTGTTGCAATAGGACAAGGGTTTTAAAGTAAAAGAGGATAGATTCAGACCTGATAATAAGGAAGACTTTTTTTTTTGTTGGAAGGATGGTGAAACACTGGAAGAAGTTTTTCAGAGAGGTAGTGGATGTCCCACCCCTAGAAACATTCAAGGTCAACTTGGACAAGGCTCTGAGGAACCTGATCTAGCTGAAGATGTCCCTGCTCATTAAAGGGGATCTAAACCCTGTCCCTGAGTGCCAAAACTACAGATTTATTGAACACTTTCAGGAATGGTGATTCAACCACTCTCCTGAGCATCATTTGAATGCACTGGATGTCAGAGACAGGAAGGAATTCTTAAATGCAGGTTCTGTGGACTTCCACAGTACTACCAACAATGCAGTACCACCATGCTCTCACTTCACTGTGCTCACACATCACTTTGCCATAGAACTATGTTCAGCTGATTGCCATCTTCTTATGAAATCACTTTATTCTGATATCAGAATATTTTGATATTCTGATCATCTGTATATGTAATTTAGAGCATTTTTTGTATGTCTGTTTTGTTCTGCAGTAAAAACACACAACTATAGAATATTTTAAAACTGAAAAATCCCTTTCTCAGTATACTTACAACCATCTTACAAAATTACTAAAGAGGAAAAGAGTACATAGACTTTGTTAAAATATAATTAGTGATGTATTTTAACAAAATCCAAGACAATTACCACCTCCTTAAGGATGTTTAGCAAACTTCTTTTCACCCACTCACCCTGAGTAATTTATTTTGACGGGTGACTATACTATAATTAGGGCTTTTTTTAATCATTGCTGTAAGGTTGGGTGAGTAGATTTTGTTCTTGGGTTCATACATTTTCATGATGGTTTTGCAAAGCTGCTTGATGGATTAAAGTTGCAGAACTCTCACTGTGACTCCAAAGAAAGTGGAATTAAAAAATGAAGCCTTCTGAAGCCTTTAGATTTATATTGGTATTATTTTTACTCATGAACTTGTGTCATTAAAATGGCACAGAAATAGGAAAGGTCATAGTTCAGGTCTCCCAGAATATAGATTAAAAAAAGTTATTAAATATAGATTCTTAATTATATTTTTCAACAACAGTTTTTAACTCCTACTGTGTTGTCTGAAATATTTGCAAGCAAAGTTATACTTTTACTGTGATCTTTGTGGCTACTTTTTGTTTCTCTCTGTGGCTACTTTTAGTTTCTTTCAGACAGAAGACTGAAGATCCCAGAGATGTCTTTGCTCTTCTTTTACTAACTAAGTCTTTGAACCCAAATTTCTAAGTTCTCTGAGACTTGCTGATAAATTAAAGTCTGAATTAAAAATACAGATTAAAATTTATTTACTTTGGGAGTGCTGTCTGAATGAGTTACACATGATACACAGAACTAATTCCATACTTGTTGCATATAGACATCCCCAAGGCTACTTGTTACAAAGTCCTTTTTTTCTGCCTTGCTATTCCCTAACTGCGTTTGGTTTAGGCTATAAATCAAGTTACTCAAAAGAAATACTTTCTGGATATCCCAGGATTCTGCTGGAACAGAGTTATTGCCTGTGCATTCCCAACAAACACTTCAGCATTTTCTGGCAGGGGCTGTCCAGTTGTTTCCCAGGGGCAGGGGCATTTTTGATGCCTTGTGTTGCTGTGCCTCTTCCCCAGGCAGAATTCTCATTTGGGCTGGTCTCCGAAGCTTCTGCTAAGAGACATTAGGCAAATATGCTAACTTCTGTGTCAAGTGATGACATTTTAATAACTGGCTTCAGGATTGTCTATTCATCTACATTAAAATTAAATCCCTAATTATAGCTGCGGATTTTTGCCCAAGAGTGTTTTGTCCCCCAATGAATGCAATAGCAGAGGAAGTTTCTAAATTCACAAATACAGCGATGGAGACAAGACGGGCTGTCAACCTTCTAACGTGACAAAACTGCTGTTCTCTTACTATTGGATGCCAATTGCCCCCAAAAAGGACATCTCTTTTCCATAAAGACTGGGGAAGACTGTATAAGCAAAGATATATGAGTTTGGTTTTTATTTCTTAATTGGTGTTTTTCAAGATAAATATCAGTAACAAATGAACTTTTGTAAAATTAAGGTGGTCATAGAGTGCACCAAATATGCATAGGGCATGGTCTAAAACAAATCTGATTTTCAGAAATTTTGAAGACCCCCAAATTAAGGCATACATAAGTTAGTTCTCATTTTTAAAAATATATTTTCCTCAGAGATATCACTTTACACTTTAGTGTATTTCAGAGTTCAGACTTCTAAGTTTTCTTCATCACCGTTTCCATAGTTCCATTTTACTTAGCTGCTTTTCCTTTAATTAAAGTATTCTTTTTTTTTCCCACCTTTTTAAGTACTAAGGTGGCTTTATCCTATTAATATTCTGTGTTCCTTAGATTTTGCTAATGAATGTTTTAGCTGCTTTCCCATCTACAAGTTTAGGCACCTATGCAAGACTAATCCCTATAGCTCTGTGTAAGAGTACAAGAAGCAAGTAGAAAGAACAATTCCTCCTTTACAAAATCAGGTACTGCCTGAACTGTTTTCATCATCCCTTCAATTTCTGCCAAGACCAAACCATGTGAACAGATACAATCCTCTTGAGCACCAAATCTCTCGCAGCTGGGAAATAACAGTTGTCCTGTCAGATGTGGGAATCCCATGGGTTGAAGGTGTAAATACCTTTCAGATAAAGTAACAATAAACCATCTTGTGTTAAGTCCAGGTGGAGGTGGCTGCAGAGAGGGAACTGTCATGCTTTAAGATTCCTCTAAGATTAAGGTCCTGACCTTATTTCTCCCAAATATTCTTCAAGTTTGTACTTCTTTCTGAGAAGCAGAACACATCAGTTTTAGATAATGGCCTAGTAGAGAGAGCACTGCTTATCAGATGCAGCAGAGTGCTGCACCCACTGCACATCATCACACATCTCCCAACCACTAGCAAACATGAAATGACCTTTAACTTTCATAATTTGAACTTCTGCTGAGCACAGTGTACCAGAAGTGAAAAATCTAGACATAACTCTTGAAAAGGCTACTCTCACATACTTAAGGAAAATCACGGAAAAAGGGACAGCATTGATTAATTAATAAAAAATGGAAGAAGTAAGGAATCACAGAGGATTTTAATGCAGACTATTGGATCAGGACTACACAACAATGCAGCTTGATAAATATATTAGTAACTGTTTTATAGTGCTCTGCACACTTTAAAGCAATTCTGTCTTTGACCTCATCTTCTAAAAAGCAATAGTATAATCTGAAACCCCTGCTTTCCCAGAAATAGACATGGTTCAATTCCTAAACAGTGTGTTCTTTGCTGCAGCTAAGCACAGATTCCAAGACACTTTTTCCCACTTATCTTTTTTATGGTGAGCTGGCTGTTGTTGTCCAGATGGGACCCTTGAGTAATCTTGTGTATGATCCCCAAGCGATACAGAGAGTGAGGTGTTAAATAATTTCACTTCTCCTGCTTACAAGTTTGGTGTCTAAAGTAATAAAATTTCTCCCCCCCTGTCTGCCCTGGTAGTGATCTCACATGGGATTACTTGAGTTCTGGAAGCATACTTAGGTTCTGGTTGTTGACTTTACAACAGAAGGTCCAGGCACCTTTAAGCTTACTAATGATAGAGGACATGATTCAGACCTTTAATGACCAAGGTCCCAACACACTAAATCATGCTATTACTTTCTGCTTTCATTTAAAGATTTAGGCTTAGCAAATGATAATATTTTCTGCTTCCCCTTGTATATTTTATATATTATGGCTAAGATTCTTGTAGAAGTAAAAATCCTTTGCCATATTACAGAACAGCTTGCAGCAGAGTCCCTCCCTTTTGACAGTAGTGCCTACATGGTTTTACACCTTACAAATTATCTGGGAAGATGAGAAAAGTCTAAGAATATTTCTAGACAAAATTTTATCTAGTTCAGTCTGAGCCACAGAAATTAATATTTCTGAAGCTTTGGAAGGATTGAAAAAATCAAAAACTGTAAGTCTAGGGGAAGTTATCATATTAGATGAAATTTATTATTGATTAATGCAAATCAGGGAGCCATTTTTTTTTTTGCAAATTACTATAATTTCTAGAGAGATACTGGCATTACTGTAGACATTTCACTGTATAGTAGCAGCTTCCTTCTGGTAAATAATAAGCAAAGCAAGAATCATTAACTGAACTGCAGAAATAGAATGGCATGGAGTGCTCATCTTCAATTACATGGTTAAGAACTTTATTGAATGCAGTGTTGACCCAGACTTTATTAGGTAAAAAAATACAGAAATAAAAGATGTTCTAACAAAAGCAAGCTTCCTATAATAAAAATAAAATGCATTTCATTTGTACAAATTAACTATATTTCTGTAATAAGGTGGTATGTAGGAAAGGATATGCTTAGTTTTTCAGATGAGGTTTTGGTTTAGAAATGGAAATGAAATTCAAGAACATAGAGTCACTATACCAGAAGTTTTTGAGAGATTATCCATATGTTAAATCAATCCATAGTTGCCACAGGTGTATCTGAAAATGCCATGTATAGGGTAGCAGGTGAAGTTTATTCAAAAAACAATACTGCAGAGGTCTTACAATCCTGAGAATTGTCTGATCTTTTGCCTGACATAAGAAGCTGGGTTAATGTCCCCACCCCTGGTTTGATCAGTATCTTTTTCTTTTTTTTCATAGGACTTCAGGCTTATTTTAAAAGCTGTGTTTATAGACACCTTATACATTTTCAGTGGCATTTTCTCTGTGTTATAGTTGGAAATATGTCTCTAACTACCTCGACAACCTCATGAAGTCACTCTAGACTGTTAATTTAATCTCACATTTTCTTGAAATTTGAGGAAGAAAAAGATCCCTGTAATCAATCAGTTTTTGTGTTCATTTATTCAAACTGCTACCAGAAGAAGTTATCTTGCCAGTTGGAGAGGTATGTAGGGAATCCTTTCCTTTTGTGCTAAAAAGGCATCCACAGATTGTCCTGGATATTCATCTTGCACAACATGAATAAATCAGATGTTTCCCATTGGTCTTCCCTTAAGGAGTTGTCAGAAAAAATAAAAATACTTCTCAGAGACTAACATTGATTCCACGTACAAAAAATAAACAAACAAACTTCTAAAAAAAAAAAAAACCAACCAAAAACCATAAACTCTGTTTTCATCAACAAATCATCAGGGTTTTTTTAACATAATTTGGCATTATAAATTCAAAATACAAAGTTATAACTAACACTTAATGGAGATGCCGTGTTTCCTGTTTTCCTTAAAGCCAGTAAGGTGACTCTTTGTGATGTGGTATTTTTTACCTCAATTTTCTGTCAACCACTTTGCTCCTGAGATGGCTGAGCTATAGAGCTTTACTTTTCTTACGTGAGTTTTAATCCATAACTTTACTGCAATCAGGTTTTGTGCTATAACAAGACATTTTAGCTTCTCCAGAGCTCAGCTACCACATAAAGTTCTATGATGAAGCAATCTACAGTCACAAGAACCTGTCCTAAAACCACACAACCTACCAGTGTTATAACAAAAGTTTCAGCCAGAAAGAAAAAAAGAAGGTTTAAAAACTAATTATTTTTGAATCATTCAGAAAATCTCAGATTAAAAACAAACTAATAGATAATGAGGAATGAAATAATTATATTGCCTGGGGTGAGTTTATTACATATTAGTAGAAAAAAAAAAATAGGGAAGGACAGAGGTCTGAAGTTTGTAATAAAAAAGTTTGATCACGCTTGATGAGCTTTTTCTCCTAATTCTTGCTCCTAAGATGTATAATGAGGCCACTTCTGGCTTGCTCTTCTTCAGGACCCACAAATTACAAACTTCACAATGTCATTCTCCCAAAAGAAGGAATGGAGGGTCACTGTCATTCAGGAGCTAAGGCACTCACTGGGAGGGCAAGGTTACATAAACTCTGACCTTCCACTGATTCTTTTCTTCAGACATGAGGCGACCAAGAAAGTGGCCAGAGATTGTAAAGAAAGTGTCATTACCACCATGAGAGCCCGGGCATTTTGTCATTTGGCCAACTCATATGACACAATTTCTGAGCGTGGATGGGACTGCTGGGGAAGTGGGGTAAGTGTGCTTTCCACTCATTTATTGACTCTGACAGAATTTAGGCACCAATAGACACTTTGGTCCCAAGGTCATGGAGGTCTCTGCATGCCCAGAACTGCAGAAATGCAGCAGCTGCCAGTGCAGACTGAATTAAGTGTTATTGGAGTTGATGGTGGAAATATTCCCCTAATTTACACTAGAAAGATACAACAGAAATTTTTGTTTAAAACAGTGGGAGTTGTAGATCCATCTGACCAACAGCAAAAAGAGCAGTTGTAAAAAGATGAAGAGTTTTCACTTTGTCTCTCAAAGATGTATCTAATAACTGCCTGAAGGATATTAGACAAATAATTAAAAACAGAAGTAAAGTAAATGAATTTCTATTCACCAGGTTGACTGTGGGGAGAAAAAAAAAAAAGAGGTAGCTGAAAAATCTGTGCTCTTTTCATTCTCTGTCAAGGACAGCCAAATGTTTTTGATGTGTGGTCTGCACAGTCATTACAGATTGAAGCCAACATGCACAACTGTCCAAGTGTTTCTTATCTCTCTCTTTCTCATTGACACACTGTGTTGCCCCAGGCTACCTTTTGTTGGCTGTCCTTGTTTTGCCTGCCTGCCTGCTTCATTTCTGATCCAAAAATCCCATTCTGAGGTAAAAGACTTCTCTAGTGTGTCATGGGTACCTCTTGACTCTGCGTGCAAGCCAGCGGAAGCAACATAGGAAATTAAATGTACCTCTCTTGTTTTGACTTTGTTTTTTGAAAACTGCAGCTTATAAAAAGTCTCTGGTAATGCTAAACACTGGCCTGGTCCTATGAAGAAGCTAAAGGGTTCGTACTCTATGGAAAAAAATCAGTTTGGTATATGTAAATTATTTAGGTAAACTAAGCATCTATGAATAAAGGACTCTTCCAATCTGTAAAACTGGTACAACTGTGCATTTCCCTCCCATGAAATAAACATGTAATAATCTCAGATTCTACATTTATCAAATGTCCCAATGTTTTAATTATAGTTAAATCTTCAGGGAAGACCTGTGTTTTCCACAACCATAATTCCACCATGAAACTACCCTCTCAGATATCAAGGATCTGATTCTCCTTTTGCACAAGTGTAAATCAAATACTACCACTGAAGCTAATGGACTTACTGTGTTATGAAGGAAATGCAAAGTTCAAGCATTTAAAAAGTGCAATTCTGTGAAACAAAGGGGTTTTTTTTGGTGATCTTTGAGTGATTACTTATGACAAGACTCACTGTATTTACTTGTGAATGGCATCTTGTTATTTGCAAATAAAATCAGCTTGTAAATGGCAAATAATTTCTCTTTAATTTTCATTCTGGACAGAAAATGGTTGGGAAGAGTCACAAAGTAATAACAACCTTGAACACTTATGCAACACTTCACATTTCAAACTGCTTCAGAAATATAAACCAATTAGGCTGTCATTGTGATTTATGCTAAGGGAGACAAGAAATATATAAACAAAGTCAAATAGAAATGCAGGTCTCCAAACTACAGTTCTGTGAATTACAAATCACAGAATCAGCTCAGGGCTGTAAAGCACAGGGACTGGGCTAATCCTGGGAAATGGAAGATAAAACTATGGAGTAGGCTGAGTAACAGCTAAGACATTGTAACCTAGTTACTGTTGAATGGTCATGTCTCTCCATATGGAACACAGAACACTTGAGTACACCACTTATCTAAATAAGCACTATCAGCTTCATCCCACAAATAACTATTGTTCATTAGCACATTAGTGAATTTCTTGAGATATCTGATTTACAATGCAATTACCCCCTGCAGATCTGTCTAAACTGATAACCAAAGGGCAATTAAAATCAGTAGCCACGCCAGACCATTAGATGGCTTAAAGAGTAATATCTGTGCTACTGGTTCCTTTTACAAGTATGTTGTTAACATCAGGAGCATAAATGTTAATTAGAGTAATGCCTTCATTCACCGATTTCTTTTGTACAAGGCCATTTGGATCAGAATTCAGCTCCTCTCTTTGAAAGGACAAGTTCTTTTTAATTAGGACAGCTACTCCATTGGCACTAGTAATAAATGAGAGGAGAGATGAAGGTCTCACCCAACAGGATTTTTCCATTTTTTTGTTTCAGTGTAGCATTCAGTACCTCAGAAAAAAGCTCCAGTTTTAGTAAGAAAAAAAAAATTAAAGTCCTCATTCTTTTAGTGTTAATGTAGATATTTTAAAAACATTTATTTGCATCCCAGATATTCTCATATGGTCGTTTTTGAGATAAATTTTCGTCCCTGCATGTTTTGGTACGCAGATCAGTAGCTTTAGGTCATTGTTATTCCACTGCATCACCCCCCTAAGGCAGGGGTCTGTGCCAGAGTGAGCCTAGTTAAGAAAAAGCTTCAAAGACTATTTAATTTCAAGCCTCCTCTGCTTTTGTGCATCTCTCACTCTTCAATAATCACGCTCTGACCCTATCAAGGTACACACATACAACTGGGAGAGGACGGGCTGCTCTTAGCGACAGTAGTGCCCAGGGCTCTGCCTGGTGCTGACCTGAGCTCCACAGTAAAGGCTTCTGATTTGAACCTGCAGAAATCACAGCAGGAACAGACTTGGAGCAAAAAAGTGTAGGCTGAGGAGAGACGGTGAGGAACACACGACTGCACTTGCAGGGCAGGAAACATTTTTTGTCATCACCCTTGCCTAGACTGGCAAAGCCCTATGGACTTTCACAAGGATGCTGTCACCTTTACTTCTTAAAAGTTGGGATACATTATTACAGAATAGGTTGGATTCTTATGAATGATTTGTGGCAATATTTCTTAAATTTGGCCTTGTGACTGCTGGGTATCTGCATGCACTGGGCATGTGCATCAGCTATGGCCAAGGATGGTCTTGAGTCAAGAAGGGGCTGCAGTTACACAGTTACTTCTGTAAAGGATGAACTTCATGTTCTCAGAGGCTCTGAAGTACTATGTTTCTGTGGGTGCTGAAACCCATATTTCACGTTCTTGTTCTCAAAAGAGCAAAGAAGAAGGAACAGACATAACTGGGACTAGACACAAACATCAGTCTTCAGCCAGTTTTGATAGGTACAAGTTCCTTCTGAACTCTAGTGCCAATCTACGAGCTTGTGGGCAAATCATGTGTGCAGAATCATGAGTACATTCCTCTACAGAAAAAAATAGCTGGCAGAAAAGATAATGATACTTTGTGGAGTAACCTGTATTGCCTCTTAGTCTCCCTAAAGATGGCAACTTGTGCAGCCAGAGAGTAACACAAGAATATACATTGACATGCACACAGCAGTAATATCATGCTCAGGCAAGATTTCTCATGCACTGACATGTGAGAGTCATATCTTAGCCTGACCCTACCTAGGTCACAAGGAGTTACCAGTGGGAATATGCAGAGGTCCTCAAAGAACAATTTATTTGGGCAATGCCAACAACCCCTTCCTAAGATTAAACACAGCATGAATCTGTCTTACTCTGATGTAGAGCCAGAACAGCACTGCTAAAATCAGTATCTTTAATCCTACAAATGAAAGCCAAACAGATTAAAGATTAATAAATAATAATAATGATTCCATATGTCTAAAAATGGTGTACTCCTTGTACATAGTTAACACTTGGTCCAGCTTGTTCATACTAAATACCACCATAGCAGGCTAAAATGGAAAAAATAATAATTTTCTCAAACTCTCCTTATTCTAAAGGGTTTTGATAGAATTGTGGCCAGTTGATACTGCTGAACTTGACTCAGTACATCTAAAGAGCAAAGTTTAAAGAATTGCAGATTTGCCAGATTGAAGCTACATCAGTGCAATGACAAGGTGATGCAGACATTTCTCCTGTTAGGGCACTACATATATTATAACCAAAGTTTTTATTAAATCAAATGAATATATAGCCACCATAACCAAAGAAATCAACAGTGTAAGCCCTGCTATTAATGGTTCACAGAGTCAGAAGATCAAAGGTGGCCCAGGCATGCAGAATGCACGGGAATGAGATCCTTAGACAGAAGGCAAGATTAGATGATTACTGAGCAGGCTGCAAGGAAAAACTTACAGAGTTCTACTGTCAGTTCTGATTATTAAGCTGGATGTTCCACATTAAAAATGTCATTCAGAATGATCCTAAATCTCGCTGCTGTGTGCCATTAGTTAAAGTGCTGCGCTAACATCAGTGCCTCCCTAGTACTAAGTTTTAGTGTTTTCTTTGGAAATGCTGAATGTTTATGCACATTTTCTGTCCAGGAGAACTAATGACATCAGTGTCACTACATTCACCAATCTTGCTGAGCAAGACCTATTTTTGTGTGAAGTTCTCAAAATAGCTTTTAGACTGCAGCAGTGTTGGAAGCTGGAATAAATCCAAGGCTGGTGTAACTTGTACCTGACCCCCGCTGTTCATCATTGCCCTGTTATGGACCATCATCCTTACTGATGGCTCATGCTAGTGGCTCCTAGCTGCTTTTGTCTGAAGCAGACCAGAGGGCTGTTGAGTACAACCTGCTCTTCTGGCAGATAAATGGGAACTACAGGAAAGAGAGGGGTGGGAGAAAGCAACTGTGAACAGCCAAGGTGGCCAGCTCTCCACCAGCTGGTGCTGGGAGGGATGTCTGTCGATGCCCCAACAAAGGAGTGAAATCCAGCTGTCATACTGACATAAGGAATCCAACTCAAACATTGCACAATGAAGGATGTAAGGATCTTTTAACCCATTATAAAACCTTTTTTTTTGACCCTAGCATTAGCTTAATATCCAACTCTATTGTGTTCTATCTCTAAATCTCCTTAAGTTTCACGCAAGCCTAGATTAAATACAGATATTTTAGGTTATTAGTCAAAAAATCTTTCCAGATGCAGAACTCAATGTCCTTCAGATGAATGTAAAATAAGCCTGTTGTACACTGAGTGCAGTGGAGAAATGCTTACCTGGAAATACAGAAACCTGAATGGTAACAAGTGTATGCAAAGTTGCATTAGGTAGATGTGAAAGCAGAACAATCAGGACTGCTTCATTCTGCCAGTACCTCTGCAACTTGGAAAGGGGTTTTGGGCTTGACTGCTCATATGTCAGTCTGTCTGTTCACAAAACAGCAGGACTGTTTATGGGAGAGACAGTTTTAAAAGATAATTACCTGGTGGCTTGGACAAAATCCATTCACAGACTTCATTTGAAGAAAGCAATGTATGGATGGCCATGAATATGGATGCTTCTTTTTACCCAAGTGACATATTTTATAAATTGCCATGCTGACTAATCACTTGACTATTTTTCAGGAAAAATGAAGATAACTAATAACTTTAAAAAATATTTTTCCTTGCATTTACCTTTTTTTTCCTGCATAAAAATATTTTTCATGGAAGCTTTTGAGCTAAATTTTACCTATTTATTACCAATGTAGATATCAGTAACCAACTGAAAAGCAGACATAGCCACATGTTAATTTCCCTTTTCTTACTACTGCTGACATACCATTTCATTAGATCAAACTGAAAAGATAACATGCTGAACTATTTACTCTGAGGAAAGCTAGAAGGTGTTTGTCATCTGGCTGATTACATTTTAATTAAAAATTGTTGAACTCAAAATTTTTTGAAGGAATAGAAAAACAGTCAAATGTGAATTGTTTTAGCAAAGCTATCTATACAATTTCATACACTTACATTCTGATACTTGACTGTCTAATTTGGATTACAGGTTCTTAGCAAATGCATTACAAAAGAAGACATTTGAGATTAAGAACCATATTTTTAAAGAACTGGTTTGCCTGTTCATGCTCTGAAAACTACACTTGTTTCCTACACACACTGTGAATTTTTAGTTTCCAAACCATTTAAGCTGACTGAAGATAAAGCCATTTCCTGGCTGATGATGCTCTCTACAGAGTTGAACAGGGCAGGAAGGACAGGAGGAAAATCAGAGGGAGCTTTCACTGGGTGAAGGGGTCAATGCATTGTGCAGCCACAGTCTGACAGACACCTCTGGCACTGCTACAGTGTTGGGGAGGTGCTGCTCTGACAATGCCAAATACCTCTGGTCTTATAAAAACAGAGAGTGCTCCAATGTTCTTCAGGATGTACTGTGCAGATTTAAAATTGATATTTTACATTTATAGACTAAACAGACGGTGTGTTCTTCTGGGACAGCCCTGTTATGCAGTTGCCAAGCAGCCAGAACCTCATGTGCACACCATCCATGTGCCATGAGATGCCCAAGCAGAGCAGCTGCATCAGAGCTGGGTGCAAAGCCACCTGCACAGCTCCTGGCACACAGCAGTGCTCCCAAAAGCTGGCTGGGGTGCAGGAGCCACGCCTGCAGCCCTCACAGTGCCTTCTGGCAATGCCACCAACCCCACAATCCCTAAGCACAGCCAGGGCATCTCTTCGTGCACAGAAGTGCTTCTCCCACAGTGTCCCGCCGACGGCGGCGGTGGAAGCTGGGAATGCCAAAACTATTAGATGGCCCCATCTGCTGTGAATGAGGAAGGTGCCAGGAAGAGATTCATCTGCCATGCTCTGCAACAGCACTGCACCAGGCAAGGCTCAACCTGTGGCCTGAGCACAGACAAAAAAAGGACTACTGCCTCAGGGTGACTCCAACTCTGACCTCTCCAGCCTGTTGAAACTTGGAATCTTGCAGCAGCATTCTGCATGAGCTAGTGAGATACAAAACTAGCCACCTCTCTTCTTCCTTGCACAAATCTTATTAATTGTAAAGAGGGGATAATATCCAGGTTTTCAGACTGTAACATATCATGGTACCCTTGTGAACACATCCATTACTGAATTAATTGGCATTTGAATTCTTGACAGGAAAAAATAACCTTAGTTCAAAAAAAATTAATACATTGTAACCCCGGGTATCTCATTATTTGCTTCCATTGCTAAAAATGTGTGTTTCATGTCTAATCTGCACAGGTTCAAGTTACAGCCAGGGGATCGTATTATACTTTGGCTGTGAGACTGAGGAACTATCTATTACCTGGTATCTGTTTCTACAAACACTGCAGGAATACTTGAAAAATGTGACAAAGTCACCCCTTCACCTTTATTGTGCTAAACCAAACAGATTCAAGTCTGACCTTAACATTTCTTATGAATTCCTCTCCAACTCATCATGTTCCTGCTTGCACTGCATGCACTACCACTGGACAGAGACAGCCAGGAGAGCTTCAAGCAGCTTCATACACAAAGATGATGTAACCTCTCAGGTCCTACTGGCCTACAGACACCTTATCTCTTTGTCCTAACACCAGAGGTAGAGCTCACATCCATTTAATGTAGTTTGCTATGCTCTTTAACTACCACCAATTATGAAAAAAAAAAATGACCTGTATAAATCTGTCCCAGACTAATCATTCCTTCATAAAAAACCTTCATGTTTGCAACCCACCATCACTTACTGAGCTCTTCTAATCCAGAACTGGTCATCTGCCTTTTAGCAACCAGTCCCCCACTCAGTAAAACATCTCTGGATTTTAGTTTCTAAGACTGTCTAGTATACAACCACTCTGAATCTGTGGTGTCTGCCTATCCGAAAAACAATTTTTATATACAATTTTATACCTACTGAAGCACAAGAAAGATGTCTGTGGGGCTGCTGCACAGAAGGAGCTGTGAGAACAAAATTAATTAAGCTTAACAGTGACACAGACAGAAAAATACTTTCTTGAAATATTTTGCTTCCTAACAAGTCATTATGACTGAGAAACCTTCAAGAGAGCTGTATGTACACAAGTTTACATAACAGGAAGACCTGTATCACAAGCTTAGGAAACAAATAAATCTCTGTATGTATAAAGGTATGGATTCCATCCTTTTATTGACAGAAACTGCATGACAAACTGCTGGAGCAAAAATGATACATGAGATTATATTAGTTACCTCTACAGCTTTGGAACAGGAGAATAAATGATATACAACATAGTGAATGCATCATAGACCACTGAAACACTGTAACCTTGACCAAGCAAGCACAAAGTCAAATTTCAACTAATCTGAATTTTAACTAATGTAAATAGGATTCTTCACACTCACTTTAACAATCTTTTTTCAAGTGTTCAAGCAAGAGGCATATTCTTATCAAGACTTTTATTAATATTCCACATCACAGGAGCTCCCTAGATATTTTAACCCCTAGTTAGGCTATCAAAACAATTTGCTGTTCATCATACATGATTTATTTAAATAAAATCTTTAATAAAAATACTAATAATATACATATATCCATAAATAATATAATAAATTATATCCAATTTCCACTCATCTAGTTGCATACTCATCCAGGACATAACATACTCAAACATTTGGTTACAGCTATAATATGTGCTGTGGTAGAAGAAAGATTGGAATTGGACTTTTAATCCTCTTGGCCCGCTGAAAGCTACACTGATGTACCATTTGTATCTATTTAATGTGACTCGTTAAGGAAGACACCCTTCTAGATTAGGGTTAAAACACTCTGTGTCAATCACACATCAACAAATGTAACTGAAAAATGACAACTTTCTCAAAATGACTGAAAAAACCCTGAACATACAAAATTCTCTCAGACTATAACCTGATTTTGATACTCATCCATGAAAAACTGGCTTCCACTTCTCATGAGTGGGAAACAGAAAGAAGGAATTTAAGAAGGAGATAAAACCAATGTGAAGACAGCAAGCTTTGATGTTGGGAACCTATTTAGTTTTATTTAGGATTCATTGCACTTCCCACTCTCTCTAAAAAGTTTTGTGCTTTTTAGTTTTCCAAAGGATCACTCAAAACTTATTATTTATTTAGTACCATTCATCTCCCAGGTACTTTAATGACTAGAACATCACAAATGAGTGGCAGAAAAAACACACAGTATTATCTAGCTCAGCCCCTACCAGCACAGATTTTTTCTTGCCCTGCAGTTAAATTGCTTTCCTCTGTCTATTTTAAATATAATTAAGGTATAAAATCAGCCTTGATGAATCCCTTTTTTTAAATCCAGTCCCCTCTAAATAAGAAGTGCATATAGTTAATATAAATTCTTTTGAGACATAATCTCACACATATTGTAATTTGAAAAGAGCACTTTACACATGATTTATCCAGCCACCAGCTGAATACTCTGATTCCTCATAGGAGGTGGGAGGATGTTGCAACTTGTATTGTTGCAGTGGTTCTTTGCTGTCAGTGCTTCCTCTCCTTAAAGAATGGAGAACAAATATTACTTTTAGAATAATTTAACTGGTGCTGCTTCCATTTCCTTTTATGTATAGTTTAATTCTCAGGAAGATCTGATTAAAATGAGAATGTCAAATTAGTTTTAAATGACATAAGGCAAGCCAGTGATGAAATTTCTCATGTTATATAGACTTCATAGCTATAGACTGTATTTGCATTTTTTTCTAGTTTTCATTTCTAGATTCATAATTATTGTGCTTCAAAAACTACATATAAGGACTGTCTTAAAAGAAATGTGGCCTAAAAAGCTGTTTAAATGATAGAATGGTTAAAGTCTGTTTAGATTAAGTCAGGTAACCCTTCCAGGCATATGGGGGTACAAATGAGTTTGTACAGATACCTATGAGCAGAGAACAGTTCTGGAAGGACTGAAATATTCCTTGTCATTCCAGACAGTTATTCACCATTCTGCTTGAATGGTGGTGCACCACAATGATGCATGAACAGAAAAAGATATGGGTTATTATCTAAGACATGTCTGGAGAGACCCAGAAGTCTCTCCTATCTGTCTTCTTTAACACTCCCTTCAAAATTCTAGTCACATTTATTAAAAAAAACCCCAAACTTCCAGGCCATTCAGGATGCTTCTGAAACAGCTGTTATAACTCTTTTTCTCTTTAAAATGAAAATATAGGATTTCCTTAATTCTGTTTTACATCCCTGATGTCTTCCTCAGAAATTGTCTTTCCACAACTCAGTCTCAAAGTGACACCAGTGTCCCATGCTCTGAAATAAAAAGTGGTTCCCTGGCAACAGCACTGACACAAAAGTTCTCATGATGTTCTCTCTCACTCCTGGACCTTAATGGATTGAATAATCCAAATAGCAGAGAAAAGCAACGTGCATCTGATCATAACGAACTGTAATAGCAAGAGACAGCTTGAAAGCAAGCAAAGGTATTTGTGCTATTTATAAACTACTGGATCAGCTGACTCAGCTTCACCAGCATTTGGAATAATTCATGTTATATTCAGTGAATCATTTAACGAGATACTTTAGTGTGTCAGGCTGTGTGTGAAATATTCTTACACTTCATTTTTACCAGCAGTTTGATCTGATAGCTATAATATATAGGAGATTAAAAGAAGCATGGGTTATACCTTCAATACAATCAAGAGATGGGGAAAAAACCAGCAGTTAATTGACAGACCACAGAATGGAGTGGCCATTTGGATCCAATGCTCTGAAAAAAGCTTGAATTAGTTTGTGACTGCTTAACCCTCAGCTAAATTCTCCCCAGACCTGTTATCCATCACAGAATTACAGAATCAATCAGGGTGGAAAAGACCTCTGACATAATTGAGTCCAACCTATGACTAAACACCTCCATATCAACCAGACCACAGCACAGCTTCAACCATTCTGAGTTTCTCTCACCACTTCAGCTCACCCTACAACAGTCATTTGTCAGCAGATGGAATTTTCCCATGGCAATGAACGTTGTGGAAAATAAAAGGGAAACAAAATGAGAAAACCAAACTGTAATTGTTTGGAAGGAGGCGTTATCAGTCTGCTTTTGTCAATCAGCATTCACACCATCTATTCAGCATTTATATTTACAGATTAGTGTCACTGTTTATAAGATGGCTCATCCTATTCAGTTTTATATATGTATATGTCTTTGATTTAAGTACAGGTGAGGATCTTTTCTTCCCCTTATTGCTGTGGGGATATGTACCAGACAGAGGATGCTAACAGTGGATGTAGTCTTGTCTGCACAGCCTGTTTCTCATCATTCTTTCTGAGAACGTCCACCTAAAGAACAGAATAATACATAGTTTGTGTAAAGGAAACCCTCCCAACTCCAGCCAAGACTACCAAAGTTCACTCCAAACTGTGGCTGCTAGATGCTGCAAAAAACAAAGACCATGAGGTTACCATCTAAGAAAACTGGAAATATTGGTCTACAATAAAGCAGAAAACAGCACTTCCAAACCATCCATGATTTAATTCTACAGTTATGAGCTAGAGGCATTTGACACACAGCCAAATACTTCTCTGAGATTTTATGTGATAAGCAATGTGTAATTTACAAAATTCTTTGCTGGTTCTTCTGGGACTGAGAGAACATCTAACTATCGTTAGTATTCACTGGATGCCAAGACCAAATTTATAAATGTTACATTACTCAAACATGAATATAAATGAAAAATGAAGTATGTGAAACTAGAGCATGAAGTGAACCTACAAACAATTGGCAATGTCAGAAACATGGGAAAAAAAGATTCAGCTGCTGCAATTGAAAGTTCATTGTTAACATGAGCTGAGACTGAGACTGAATTTTGTAACAGACTCTATTTCACTTTATGGAACTGGGAAATTGATAACAAGTCCTGAACTTACATGTCTACCTTTAGTGTATAAACAAACCTCCATGACATGCAGTGGAGATCAGGATTACAGGCCAGCTGACTGAGTACAAGTGCACTCTGCAGCTTCAGAGTCAGTAAGATGCCTGGGGCATCTGGAAGGCTGGAAGACTTGAAACAGAACTCATGGAAGACTTGTGTCCTTCTGGAACAGCAGCTGAAGGTCCAGTGAGACATAGCAGGTCTGTACCTATATTTGAGCATTTGAGTTTGGATCAGAAGTGCACAGGTGACGCAGCCCCCCATTGTTCCCATTTCCCATGCACCGCTGTGCATGGGGAGCCATCGCAGAGCCCACAAGCTGTACCTTTTTCTGATGGAACTAACACAGAAGACTTCCCATGCCCCCAAAGTGTGTTCAGTCTGCAAGACTAGGATAGAGCCTAACCTGCAGGATGTTTGCAGTGCACAGCTGGGACCTCAGCACATGAGTGGTTCTCCTTGCAGAGCTGCTCCCATACTCCTGTACTACCCCCACTGCAAAGGCAGGCTACCTTTTCCCAAACAATACTAAAGTGTTGCAGTCGCTCAGACTGCCTGCAGCGTGGGGGGCTCAGAATGGGTGGATTACCCCGCGCTGGAACCAGTCTCTGAGGATAGCGTGGTTTGAAAATGCCTTCAGCTATCTTGCTATTAGCTAAGTTTAAGTCTCATCCCTGCCCCAGGGAATATTATTGGCCCCTGCTAGACATGGCAAGGGATGATTGGGTAACTTTGATATACCTCTCTCTCTTTCTGGGACTCTTAAGCTTGTGCACGGGGGAAGAGCGGGGTCTTCTTACCTGCTCCCTTCGGGACCCTCTGCCCCCTGGGGGCAGAGAGGATATACCTGGAATAAAGCTAGAAGAATTCCACTCTCTCGTCTCTTTGTCTTCGCTAATTGCTCGTTAACCCTGCCTGGTCGAGCGGGTCCACGAATCCCCAGCTCCGGTGCTGCTTGTGTTACCTGGGGGTTGCGGGAACGCATCCCTCCGTGCACGCTCCAAGCCCGAGACAGATCAACAAGGGATCTGGATCAGAACCAAGCCGAGCTAGCCACACTAAAGGACTTTGTTTAAGCAGCTGAAATCCCCTGGCTTGACACCGTGGAGCAGAGGGAATGGTTTGGTCCAGCCTGAAGCTGACATATAGCGGCTGGCAGCTGAATCCCTCTCCAGACTCCCCTTGGCTAATTAACCGGATCTCATAAACTGATAGCAGTGGGAAATCAGAATCTTAGACACAAGAGTCTTAGCATGGAACTGACTCCCACCATTGCTGTCAGCATCACAAAATCTTTTAGGGACAATAGCTTTGTTACCTAGAAACTACAGCCTCCCTACAGACACATCCTCTGTTGGCAATGGTTGAGTGTGGGTGATCTTTGGGTGATCTTGGGTATCTGGTAGGGAAGCAGAACCCTTTGATGCTCTTATCCCCATCCAATATGCTTCAAAACCTCTACACTAAGCATCAAGAGAAAACTTAAAATCTTCAGTTAAGAGAGAACAAATTGCAATTAAAATATAAGCAAGAGGCATAGGGGCAGTTTACTGCCTGTGAAAACCAAATTTCTGTTATTTGTAGCCAGATGTTAGTTTCTGCTGTGAATTTTCCTTTTAGCTTAAAATAGGAATTTTAATTCATAGCACTAATCAAAAGCTGCTCCAATCTTTTAGAAAATGTAAATAAACAACACTTATTCACCATGTGAATACTAAGATGAGTCTTGTAAAATAAACACATAAAAATTAGCATTTTTTATCAAAAGTACAGATGGGAAGGATTTATTTTGTTCTTAAAGCTGGATTCCAGGGACATTTAGGTTAATAATTTCCCCAAATCATTTTCTCAGTCTGTGCTTTGATTTACTTTTGATTTCCTAAATGAGAACTTTTCTGCTGCTTCCTTTCAAAAACCTTTTATAACCCAAAGGATTTTTCTGTCAGAAATTAACCCTGAGAGCTAGATGAAATCCCTTCTTTTTAAATTTAATCTGGCTATTTTACTTTACTGCTCACAACATCCTAAATAACCTCTCTTCCCTGCTGACATTTACACATTTCAAATATTTGGGAGCATGTTGTGCAATCACTTTTTCACTGTAGTTATATAAATCATTTAATTTTTTCATTATGCTGTGCTTGATAAAAAATTAAATTGAAGAAATACATAAATACACTGAGTAATCAGGTAAAAGTCTAAATCTACTTTATCCACACAGCTTACTCTTTTGTCTATATATATTTTGTTTCCCAAATAATACTATAAACATTACCTTGAATGCAAACTTTAAACAGCATTCAACTCACTTTAAACATCTAAATCACCTTGGCACTTCTAAGATTTTTGCCACAAGTATTTTCAGTCATCTTAGATAATTTTCTACCTAAATTAACTGGGTTCCTAAAGTTAGATAAATCTTCAGTAATTATATCATTATTTTAGCTAATTGATAATTTTAGCTAATTGATTTAGATAATTGATAACGAAACTGCTTAACACCAGACACGTGACTCCTGATACAGGACTCTGTTTTTATAGGCTCCTGTAATAATGAAGAACTGTGAAGATATGAAATTATATGAAAAAAATTATGAACCCCATTAATTATTTTCCACAGACAAAAAAACCTTTCCCCTAAGCACTTGTGGAAAGGGTATTTTTACTCACTATACTAATAGTCCATACTCATGTTATGTAAAAGAAACTAGAGAATGAGGTTATAAATATGTCTTTCTTTTAATTTTACAGTTTCTCAGATTTATTCATGGCTTGAGCTCTGTCTGTGGGTGACTAGTTTGTGGATAGCTCATTTCAAGGATTATTAAAATTCTGGGCTATGATTAGTGATTTGATTGGAAAAGAGAAGTCACATGTTTTTGGTTATCACAGGAACAATAATATAAAAATCCTAAATGCAGAACAATCATGAAACAGCATGTTTATGGGAGCACTGCAACAAATATTCACAGTGATTGATGTACCTGTTGAGATTCAAATAAGTTGTAATAGAATCAGTAAAATGAGAGTAAAAACAAGTAGTGTACTAGAGTGAATGGGTATTTCAATTACCAAAGTAATAAACACTGAAAGACATGTCATATTATTTACTACATTTTCATTTCTTAACACGACTCATTTCAAACCCACAGACTAAATAGCATGCATTAAGATAATTTTTGATAACTAACAGTAAAAGCATAATTTTAACTGAAAATGGAACATAAATCATGATCTTTAGATTTTGGCTTTTCCAGGTTCATTAACTGACCTGGAGAAGTACATTCTAACTTTACCTTTGGATAGTATGGTGATTTAGAAATGACTTTAAGATGAGAAAATGAAGGCCGATAATACCCAACCCCCAAACTTCTAAATCCATTTCATAAGTAATTTTCACGTTTAACTAACTTCTTAACCTTATGGTTGCCTAGAAGCAATAAAAGGCTTCTGGTCCTACATTTTTCAAATTATTTCATGTAGACTGCATTCAGGTATATTTCTCAAAATGGTAGGTTATCTCACGGTTACAAACTTTACTTTTATAGTGTCATGGTATGTTCACCAAATATATACCCCATGATCTGATTTCTAAACTCTCAAGCTATTTCTTGTTGGAATATGCATCTTAAGCACAGGGCAACACAAAAAAAGGAAGTATTGAAATTAATACTGTACACACATATATATATATATAAATTAGAATTACCTCAAGATGATTTCCACTTTCTTTTTTTTAATAGAAAGTATTGGCTAAATGATGGGTAACAACTTTGCCCCAGTAATAAGACAGTAAGAGACACAACTGGGAATAGTTGTTATACTGGTGATGGAACCCTACCTTACAACTCAAACACGAAACTATGAACACGAATCACCTGTGAGACTGTCAGTCTCCTGAGGATCAAATCCCACTTGCCCACTATCACAAATTAATTTTCTTTGCTGATTTATAAAAACAACTTCATTTAATAAAAAGACCTTTTAATTACCCAGGACTTTAACCAGTTTATTGAAACTGGTGACAATGAAATTATGAAAGGCAATACACGATTTTTCTAGATTTAGAGGTTGTACTCTATTCTTCCTAATTATCCAGAACATTAGAGATGCCTCTATGCTCTCCTTAGAACAGACAGGGGAAGATCAGCTAGATTTCCAAATTTTTTTCCTTAATTCTGAAATGCCTGAGGACTAATCAGGATTTTTGTCACAGTAATTTGATTGGGAGTGTGAAAAAAAATATCCCTCACATCCTCCTCAACTAACATGACTACATTGGCAAAAGCCTCAGAGTGGACATATTTATACTAGCAAAGAACGCCTCTTGTTGGGATAGTTTATCTTATTCATGGAAGCAGTGGGAGTTCTGTCCTTACAAAACCTCTCTTGCTAACATAAGGCACATTTTCTCAAGAATGTTTTACTGATGTGAATATATCAGCAAATATGTCGTAGTGTAAGAAGCCTTTGATTCAATTAGCAATTAATGCTTTTCAAGCCTCAATACTTTTACTCGATAAATTAATTAATATTAACTTATATAATAGTTATGATTAATGATAGGAAAATTTTACCTCATATTCAAAGTTTTAATCACATTCCTGATCTTTCCAAAGGTATTGTATGTATTTCAGAATTGTCTTGTGTCCTTCAGATTCACTATTTTTTACCTTGTCTTTTTTAGAATATGATTTTTCTAATATTGAAAGTCCTCACTAGACCTTTTAGAAACCTTCTAGGTTATGTCTATATGTCTTCCTTTTAAACTTTTTTTTTTACTGCCTTATTTGTCTTTCATCCTCCTGATGTCATTTTAGCTTAAAAAAATTGTATTGCTTGGGGGGGAAAACAGAAGTGTGTTTTCCTACTAAGGTAGGTTTGATTTGCCTGGTGCCTAAATGGATACCCTTGGATATCAGGACACAAAGTGATCAGATATAGCTTCCTTTTCACACATATGTTTGAAATCTCATTTTATTGCTATGTTTCAGAAGAAATATTATCTCAGCCTCATGGATGTCTATTTTTCTGAACTTATTGCTACCTTAGTTCATTGCAATTGCAATTCTTGCCTTCCAATTAGAGGTGAAAGATACTCAGTTCCAGTTCTTTACTCAGTGTTCATGTGGGACTATTCAGGAATGTATCTGCTGTGTAAAAATGTATCTTAAACACAGATTTTCAAAAACACTCATAAGTTTTCTAGAGGAAAATGTATCACTGCACAATAGCACACACCAGAACAGATGGAAAATGCAAAGTCTAGAAATTATAAATAATAATAAATGCAAGAAATAAATATCTGTCTTATTAGAAACTATGAAATAATCAATGACCTGATGAATACTGGAATATTTGGTGAAGATGATGATGAGCATTTGATTGAATTTATTAAGAAATGGTTTCCATTAAAGCAAAAACCTTAACTGTTGAGAAATAAATTCTTTGGGGGTTTAAGCTATTTATCCTTATGGTTCTTCAAAAGGCACCATTGAAACCCTTTACCCCAAGTAATGCTGGACAAGCTTAAAAGTTGCAAAGGTACTGGGCACCAGCAAGCATCATCCCAGAGGGACTAAAGAAGAGACAAGAGAGCTCCTTCAGGAGTAGCTTACATTTGCTGCCTTGAAAAGAAGAACAATAACATGTCTAGGAAGGAGCTACAAGTCAGTGAAGGCATTCAGGAAAACGAACGCATCAGTGAAGGACAAAATGAACTAATTCTCACTAAGAGAGAGAGGACATATGCTGTGCTTGATCTGACTTGCAAATACAATGCATCAGGGGAAAATTTCTGGCATAAAGCAAAATTATTAATAAGTAATGATAGCTGGTACCCAAGCCCCACTAGGGGGACAAGGAGGTCCTGGTGGGAAGTGTCAAGCTTCCAGGCCGCCTCTAAGGGCAGGGAGTTCTTTCCCCAGCCTTTTTGAAGTGAGGACTGGAGGTCTTGCTGCAAGACCCCTTTCCTCTGAGTAGCAGGAGTGGGTGAAGAGGCCACGGGGACCAGAGCACCATGACCTTGATCTTCCTCTCTGCCACAGAACATGAAGCTTCTCTAAACCAATTCTAGTGAACTAAAGTAGAGATTCTTTCTGTGCATTTTTTCTCTGAAAAAAATTACTTTTTGGTGTGATAAAAATTGTCCTCATTTCACATTTTTGCCCCTTATTGCTTAGCTTCCAGTCATCTTACATAGATTCGTGGTACCTCAAATTTTTGTTTCTTCCAGACTAACATTCTGCAATTTCCCATCACTACCAAAGGATATTTAATTTTAATACCACCTTACTCCCTCTAATTTAATCTGGAAACACTAATTTCTTTCAGACTTCCCACTTGCAGCTTGATTCCTCTTCTCCCTTACTGTGATGCTCTGTGATGATGTCCCAGGTTACACATGCCAAACCCATCCAAGTGCTATTGAGGAGAGTGTTAAAGCAGTGAAGCTGGTGGAGAAACAACAGTGAGCACTGACTGGAGGAGCTGCAGTGAAGTGACATGTTGATAACTTACACTTTGGATCCAGAATTTGAAGCATTTCAGTGCCAAAAAACAAGAGCGGGGGAAAAAAACCCCATGAAAGAATAGTAAAAGAGTATATGCAATGGAATATACTCTAATTCTAGGAATACTTAGACAGTATTTAGGAATAGTTTAGTTAGACTGAACTAATTACAGTGCAGTGTGGGAAAAATCAGGGAGAAATATGATCATTACCTCTCTTAGGTGGGTCAAACCCAGAGTAAGAAGAAAAATGATTTAGAATGTCCTCGGTGGATACAAATAGGGACAGTGGATTAAAGCTGTGCACAGTAAAATCTCCAGCCAAGTATCAGGAAGCATTTTCTCCCGTTAGGATGTCAGATCTCAGAGCTGTCTCCCAAGGGAGGTGGTGCAAGGAGCTTCACTGTATGAGTCATTTAAAATTAGACTGAAACAAAGCACCTGCATATACCTCAGGCAACATAGCTCTGCTGGCAGGCGGACAACCTCAATGACCTGACAAGACTTAAGCAGCTCTCCTTTCTATCATTCCATTTAATTTTAGTCTTTTCACATTAGGTAAAAGGAGAAAAAATAGCATTCTGTGTAGCACTCACACATTCGTTTCCTCAAGTGACCTGATTACACATGAAAAATACATAAATTGTCATAAATATTCAGACATCTGATAGGTAAACCTAATGACTAGCTCTGGTTTGTGTTATTATTTAGGAAGTTATTTTAAAACATTCCTCCTCTCCCCCCTACTGAAATGACAAATTTTCCTCGCCAGAAGGTGAGCCAGCCAGGGGTAATCAAATACATAAACAAGATTTAGTTATACCTGGGATGATTATGGTTAGAACATTTATTTTTGCACTCCTACTGCTTGAAATATCTACCTTTTCAGGCACTCCTTGAGAATGCCAAAGCAAAAAGTAGCAGCAGAAAAGAAGACAGTGCCGATAAGAAAACATTAATGTCTGAGCAGCACGACATTCCAAATTTGCTCCCCTGAGTTTTACAGCATGTATTTCAGAGGACTGAACACCTCATTTTTTTTCCAACTTCAGCCACCATGGGTTAAACTGAGAAAGTAGAAGATTTAGTCTTAAGCTTTGGGGGAGTTTACAGAAAAAGAACACAGGGAAAAAAAACTGATTAACTGATTCTCAATCTACTTCTGATATTGAAATTTAGTAAAACATCTCCTTTAATATTATTTATATATTTACAGTTATATTTTATAGTTATATTTATAGTTATATTTTAGAAATGGAATTAACATATCTGTAATTATACACTGCAGAATGTGTGGGAGAAAGTAGAATGGCAAAGAAAAGTTCAGTGTTCTTAAAACAGGATTAACAGGTAATTTCCACTGCAGAAGTCCAGTACCTGACCTCTTGGACTGGCAGTGAGGATAATAAATGTATTTATCAAATTTTATGGTTGAAGAAGAGCAAATAAAATACCAGTATTTAGGAAAGAGGGGAAAGGGGGGAAAATATCCAAGTACACAGTGGCCTATTATTCTGACCTCAAAACTACACATGGCTTTAAAATACATTTTGAAGACCAAAAACAGGAACCTGATCTCTCTTCAGTTTGAGTTTTATGGGAACCCTTTCATAGGAAGTCACTAAACCAACACGGTTCATTCAGCTTAGCAGAACGAGAATGAGGTGAGAGACAAAGATTCTACATGTGTGAGGGGTGATGTAAGAGTGAAATGAAAAATTAGCTGGTACTTAAACATAAGTTTTAATGCCATTTCATACAGCATAGTCTGTCCAGTGTAGCCTTTAGAAACTACTACAGGAAAGTGCAATACTTACAGGTGATATATAATATCTTCCAGTCCCACATGGGGAGCTGTGTTGGATATCAGTCATACTCAAGGATACATCAAAAATACTAAGGGCAGTTAAGTTTAGACCCTTGATTATCTACCAAAGCAAAGAATCATGTAAACGAAATCTAGAACTGACATAAAAGTGAATGATGTTGGCTTATAAGGAAGAAAATCCAGATATTAGAGATAATTTTCTATGTAGATGAGGAGTGATGTTCTAGAGCAATATTTTCATATGAAATAAGAACAAGATATTCTATGATTGTGAGATAGAGCTCGATAAGTTTACAACAGCAGAAGTCTGGAATCCTTTTCTTAGAGAGAACAGAATGATGCAGAATGAGGGAGGAGGTTCTTGCATCCAAACATGTCACCAGAAGCACACTGTGTGTGTCAAGGATGGCCAGACTGAGAGCTTTAAACTGGTAATTACAGGAGAGGTGGAGATTCCTCAAAAAGCAAGTAAGCAAACTGAGGATGGAATAGATAAGAAAAGAGCCAAGGGAGATGGGAAGAAGAATTGCATAGAAATCAACAAAACCAATGTTGAAGTGGAATCACTTTAAGCATAGGTCCATAAAGAAGGAGGTGCCTGTGAAGCAATCTCGAGACAGTTCTGGTTAATAAACACACCTGGGTGCCTCTCTAAAATGCCTGACAGTAATGGATATGGCATGGGGAATCAACAGAAGGAAGCAGAGATCCACATGCAGTTACAGTCATTGAGCTAATGGAGACGTGATGCAATAACAACTAAATTTCTGCAATGGCTGGGTACAGACTGTTTTGGAAAGACAGGCTGGGAGGAGGAGGTGACATTTTTGTGAGACTGCAGCTGAAATGCCTGGAGCTCTGCCTGGGGATAATGCATTGGTTATTCTTCCCCAGGTGCATTTCCTTTTGCTGAACTTCACAAGTTTACTCTTAGCCTAATTCTCCAGCCTGTTCAGGTCTATTTGAATGGCAGCACAACTGTTTCTATATCAGTCACTCCCAGTTTTGTATCATCTACAAACTTGCAGAGGGTACACTGTCCCATTTTCTGGGTCATTACTGAAGATGTCTGAGGAACAGTATTGGTGCCAGTATCAAACCCTGGCATAACACCACCAGTGTCTTACCTCCACCCTGACTTTGTACCACTGATCTCAACCCTCTGGACCTGGGTGTTTAGCCAGTTTTCAATCCATCATACTTCCCTCTTGTCCATATTTTGCCAGCTTGTCCATGAGAGTGTTGTCAGAAACACTGTCAAAAGTCTTGTTAAAGCCCAGGTAGGAAACATTTTCTGTCCCCTCTTCATTCACAAAGCTGGTCACCAGATGACCTGAAGAGGCACCTTCCAGCCTAAGCAATTCTGTGAGCCTGTGATCTTGAGGATGAGCACTTGTGTGTGCCAGACAAGAAGAGCAGACTGTGGCAATCTGTGTGTCAGATCACAGATAGCCACCTTAGCGCCAAAGTGGTTGGCACTGACTAATATCAGGTTTACTGATATGATATGATTAAACCTGGAACCTGACCCCACACCTGTCAGGCTTCTTTTGCAATCCTGGGGAATGTTAAAACTGACTTCCTCTGAATTCATGCTCATAAGGGCTATTGATGAGAATGGTAGCTCATCTCTGGACCTGTACCCAATAGATTAAAACCCTGATTCATTTCCCTGTCCTCTGATCACCAGCCCTGGAATGCAGTCCCTGTTCTGCTAAGGGCCTCTTCTGGGATCTTGAATAGGTCCTCAGCTGTATAGGAGTGTTCACCTCATCTACTTAACTCCTTCAGCATGTGCCCTGTAAATTAGTGCATCCAAAGTTAAGAACTGAAATTCTCAATATATAGAGTGGGGAGAATTGAATGTCTCTAGGGGATGATTAGGAGCATTAAGTTAAACACTTAATGTTACATAGTGTAAATAATCTCTTAGTCACCTGCAAATTTTCCTGGTGAATTCCTGACTTACTCATACAAAGAAAATGTACAGAATTAAATGAAAGAAGAATATTCAATATTTATTTTTATCTGAATGCTGTGTGTCTTCATAACATGTATCATGTAAACTTTTGCGGTTGATAAGAATTTTTTCAATGCCTATTAAAAAAGTACAAAGAAGGCATTGGAAGTAGCTGGTTTGTTTTACCTTCATTTGCCTTGATGACTTATTTGGAATGTCACTTCTGAAAGTAAATGCTATCTCACAAACCAATGTGTTTCTGAGCATCTTTGGAATGAGGACTGGAAAGAATGATTTCCTGCTAGGGAACGTAATTATTTTTTAAATTGCAGGTCAGCTGCATGAAGCCTACTATAAAATATATCACTATGCCTTGCCCAGCCCTTTTTTTGGAAATAAAGATTATACCTGTAAGTTAAAAAGTTATTGCAGTGCTGAAAACAGTGGAAACTGCAACCTGTAATTCAAGCAACAAAACAACCCCCTTCTCTCATCTCCCCCTCCCAGCCCTAGTTTTTCTATACATTAACAACAATTTGACAGAACAATGCACTTTTATGGGGAATAAGCCCATCTCAAAAAATTTACAGTCTGTGTGACGTCAGGAGCTAGACACCTCAATGTGATGCATATTTCTTCCTGAATCTTGCTTATCTAATTGGATTGTCACACTCAAATAGAAGGTCTCTTGAGTTCATATTACCTGTTTCACCATATGAAGACACATGTAAAAATTAGGCTGTGTACAAGCCATGTACCGTTAAGATAAACACTCCAAACACACTACATATGTACACTGATGAAATTTTCAAAAATCAGAATGATTTTCCTCAGGAAAAGACATCATCTTTTAATCTTGTGCTTGGAGTGATTTCCTTTTTTCTCCATATGTGACAAAATCAGTAGTACCAAAGGTCAGAAACAGTTTAGGATCCAGGAAATTACTCACAACTGATAAAACTAAAAAAGCATACAGAATTTAGGCAAAGACTGCTTAAAACCCAGAAGGTCACAGATGCAGGCTCTGCTCTAGCTGATTCAACCTGAGCCTCAACATAGAAGATAACACCAAATTTTCACTTCACAGTCCCTAAAAATGTCTCTCTCTGACCTTGCAAGAGGCAAGAGGGTTACTGTGCCATGGTCATCTCAGCCTCCTCACAAAGCACCTTCTGTGGACTGTGGTGCTGTCACTGGTTTCTGCCTGACCCTCCAGTGCAATCCCAGTAAGGAAAAGGCAGAAGCACCCTGCCTCCTATGGGTGGCAACCCAAACTTTTGCTTTACCCTAATCAACCAAGCATACTGTCTTTGTCTCTAGGTTATTCCTTGAGACAGAACAACCCACTCTGGCATTGATGGTAACCCCTTAATGTAGGGTTTGCAGTAAGGCACCAAAGGCTGGGAGCTGATACTGTAAAGGCATTGCCAGGTGAGATTATGAAGGGAAATTTTTAAACAGTGTTATAGGGGCAGCTCCTTCATTTCTATCCCTTTGATTTCCTTCCTTTCTCTTTCCAGCTAAATTTTGCCACTGAGCATATAATCATGCACATCTTCATACCATCTGTCTTCTTTCATATTTTTTACAGCTGAGTCAGTCAGAGTTTTAATTTCAATTTTCATCGATCAAGAGATTTCTATCCTGTCTCAGAGAGAGAGGTAGAGCTTTTCCAAAGATAATAACAGTTTCAGTAGCCTGCAGAAGATTTTATTTCTATTTCTTTTAGCTGTGGAGTTTTTATGCTCAGTAGACTAGTATCCAAATACAGCTGGGAAAAATATGGCAACAAAATGTGTGCTAGAGATTACTAACACAAGTACCTGCAAACAAAATCTCCACGGGGAAGCGAAACAGAATTTTTCTCAAAGGACTCTCAATTGTGAAGTTACAACAGCCAGCGGCTTTTGGTTAAATCTAACTTGTAAAGAAAAACTTATGTCTGACATATCCCAAGTGCCAACTTGCTGAGGAGGATGGTCCTTCCCTTGCCACACTCAGTGCATCCACAGCAAATGAAGTGCTCCTCGAAAGAGTGAGTGCAGGATCTGCTCCACAGCCTACACCCTCTGCTGTGGAGCTTCTAACAGGCCTGGCACATACTGAGCAAGGGAGGAGAAAAGACTTGCACCTTCCTCCTTGTCTCTCTGTAAAAGCCTTTCAAGGCCTTATTATAGAAGACTGTTAATGGGATATTTTGTGATAGCAGCCTATGCTGCCTACTGTAGTAGAAAATAGGAGACTGATACCTTGAGAGGCCTCTTAGAAACAGAGACTAGACAGGAGTAAGGGAATAAAGGTGGGTATTTATTTGAAAGGCCTTCAAAGGTGCCCCTGGGGAGCCAGAGGCTGCTGCCCAGATGGGCTCCGAGATGGACGAGAGGTCACGAGTTCTTCACACCTTTATAGGTTTGGTTCATTTGCATATCAGGATTAATTCTTCAATTAAAGCTTCAGTTTAATGATGTAATTCCCCTCAGCTTGCCCCCTTTAGAGGATTTTGGTTTGTACTTTTTGGGCCTAGGATGGTCTGGATGTCTTTGAAGAGCAGCCCGGAGAGGCTTTGTTGTGGCTACCCAGCATGAGAGGGCAGAAATTAACAGGCTACAAGAAACTTCAGAGTTATGCACTAAGCAGTAAAGGATTTGAAAAATACAGAAGTTAAAACCTAAGGCATCAAAACCAGTAAACTTGCTTCAGATAAATCGTTTGGAGTTATTATGAACCACACTGAATATAATTCTCTCTAACAGAATGTGTTAAAATGCTCACAATAACATTGTTCCACACCAGAATCTGTGATTTTAAGGTTTTTTTTTGTTGTGAGTTAACTCTCCTAGTCAAGCTTTAAGTGATGAAATCATTCAACTTCTCTCATTTTAACATGTGGTTAAACTAATATAACATATTTCTTATTAAATTGGGCAAGAAAGCAGCTGTGAGCTACATCATTTCCAGATCTTCCCAGTGGTGGGACCTTCCAGCTCCGCAGAGTGAGAGAACACTGCACTCCCCGCTGTATAACCCATCCAATCCTCACTGTATTTACCTACCTTTTAAACACTTTGTCACTTTTGACTAATTTACCAGCAGCCTTTTATTCATCACAGCATCACACCATCTCTTCCCCTTCCTCACTTATTTTCCATACTGACATTATTTCCCACTTGCATAACTCTTCACTCAACTCAGCATTTGCTTTACCTTTTCTGTTCTTGTTAGCACTCTCTGTTACAAAATCTCTTTGTATCTCCTGCTGCTCCTGATGTGCCCTCAGGAAGGATTATTTATAGCCACACTATGATGTCACCAACATCAGGCAGATGAAGTTGGAAGGGACTTGCAGAGATCATTTTGTTCAACCCCCTCTGCTTAAGGAGGGTCACTTGGAGCAGGCTGCCCATGGCCAGATGGCTTTTGAAGATCTCCAAGGATGGAGACTCCACAACCTCCTTGGGTCAGCACTTGGTCGCTTTCATAGCAAAAAGTGTTTTATGATATTCAGACAGGACATGTGTTTCTGTTTGTGCCCACTGCCTCTTTGATACATCTTTTTACCCCTTTCTCACCTCTTTCATCCCTAAGTGTTGCAATGCACAGCTGTGACAGCAGTCCAAGTGCTGGTCCAGGGACACCCACTGCTTGGCATTCAGCTCATTTCCCTGCTGACTGTTTTCATCTATTGTCTTCATCTTATGATATGCTGGCAAATTCACAAAAGAAAGGGCTTTCTCGATTTTTTCTCTGCTTCTGCAGCACCTAGCCAGTGGTTTCCAATCTATGCCTGGGCTTCTCTGAAAACACGTGAATACAAATAGAAACAATTCTTTCATCTAAAACTGCTAAGTCCTTATGAAGGAAGAGCATTCATATGCACAAAACACAAAGGAAGAACAACTGCACCATTTCCCTACAATTGAGTTCAATGTCTCTGGAAGACCCTGCAGATGTGTCTGGTCATGGACAGTAAAAGTATTTGATTCCCCATCACCAATTTGAAAGTTCAGTATTCTTATCAGGCACATCACTGTGCAATTCAAAAGGTCTTAAAGACTTTTTTCTTAATTGTAGATTTTTTTCTCCTGTAGTCCTGAATTCATTGGTAGAGTATGTAAGGTAATTTGGTAGTGAACTTAGATCAAAGCAAGATTTTTGTCTTTGCATTCCTCTGATCTTCAGCAGCCTTGAGGACACTCTAAACTACATCAGATATCAACCTGCCATGGTCATGGCTATCTTGCATCCTATCTCTTCCTGGTGATGACTGAAGAACATTAGACTTACTCTCAACTGCGTCTGGAAACGTACATCTAAAGAGCCACTCCTTTTGTAGACGGTGGCACCTCTCCTGCACCCCTTTCAGTGCTGGTGCACTTTCCTCATGCAGGTGTAGCTTTCTGCTGCATCAGTAGTATCTTTTAAAATTTATTCTATATTCTTGGCTATTTTTTTTCTATTTTTGTATGCACAAAATAAGATAACTGTAAATGTAGGTCATCACCTGTGCTTTGTTTTTAATTCTCTATCAGCATATTTGGCTTTGATTTCTGATTGCTTCTCCCCTGTTTTCTTTGGAAATACAAGAACCTTCCATTGGCCAAAACCCCCTGTAGTTCTAGTTATACTTTCATTTACACAAGGTAAAACATAGAGTCATTATTTTTGAATAGAGTGTAAACCAAATATACAGATTTCCCTGCACTTGAAAGGTTTTGTTCATTTGTTTTTAATATCTTCAGGGTTTTTTGTTTTGTTTTTAATCAGAAACTCCTTGCTTTGAAACACAAACACTTCTTTTAGTGCTTGTGGTTTTTTGGTCTTTTATCTTGCTTTAATTAGCTCACTTGGGAAGTAATGTAACTGTATTGCAGAAAAAGCTGTATCAGTAGCTGAATCCTTCTTTTCAATTAACCATACAAATCCAGGCCTTCTTCCCACACTCATACTGCATTATTTCACACTTGGCACAACCTACTTCTCTCAAAGTCCTTCATTATTTTAAGGTCATCCTGACAGGATGCTTCCTGTCTTATTTTGTGCCAGCAGGCAGAAAGATGAACACTTGTTCACCTGTCTGGAGTCCACCATAGCAACCATGACCAGGGCTGCATCCCTGCAAAGGACTGCAAAGTCTTACAGTACCTTGCTATTGAAACAGAGTAATCAAAGTGAGATTTAAAAAAACACCACAGTTTCTTCCAAGGCCACAAAAGGGAATTTTTTGTGTCTTGCTGCAAAGCAATTTCTGCTGAAAGAATAGAAATATGGAAACTGCAATCCTTGCTTGTAGCAGTGCCAGCATCTGAGGGTCGAAGGGAGGATTTTACCTCCAGCGCCCGAGGCTCGCCCTGGGTCAGCTGATGAGTGTTCATCAGGCTGGAGGTCTCAAGTTCCCCAGATTCCATGTTTGTCCCTGCTCCTCCCCTGCTGGCTCTGCCCTGACCAGGGGACTGTCCCCTCACCATCTCATGGGCAGATCTCCCGAGGGGCCTCGCTGGGAGAGATCCGATGTCATTCGTCATATCCCCCTCATGGTTGGCACCCAGTTCTCCTCCTGAGAGGAAATAAAGTTATTTGATTTAAACAGCAATGACCCGTCCGTCTGATAAGCTGGTAGCAGCCACCACCACGGCTCCTGGAACAGAGCGTAACCCTCTGGGACCTGGCTCTGCCTTCCCAGAATTGGGCTGGCCAGGAGCCCAGGGGAGCTACTGAGGAACCACATTGGTGGCCCCAGGGAAACCAACATCGACACTTGCTAACATGGAGAGGCCTTATTCTGATTTTATAGAATGTTGTGCAAACAAGAGAAGACTTTAAAGGTCAGTTTTGATCCCAGGAAACTCCTCGCTACATGTGTGTCTGGAAGGCAGAAGCAGAGACAGGCAAACAGAGAGAAATAGAGAATAATTTCCTGGATACACAGGGCAGAATTAGGAAAGCCAAAGAAAAGCTGGAGTTGAGATTGCTGAAGGACATCAAAGGCAACAGGGCAGGTTTTACAGGCACAGCAGCAAATACAGGAAGACCAGGGAGAACATGGGCCAGTGTGACAGGAGACCAAGTGATGGAGAGTGTAGGAGAGGATAATCTATGGTAGGAAAGGGTGAAGGACTCAATATTTTCATCCCCCCAGACTTTACTGGCAAAGCCTGCTGCTCACTCCCAGGCTATTCCAGCCTTTACTTAGGGCCAGAGAACGGCAGAAACTACCCATGGTGCAGAAGGATAAAATCAGGTTCTAATTAGGTCAGCTGGACATGTGCAAGTCCATAGGAGTGGATAGGATGTATCTGAAAATGCCAGGAAACTGACTTGATGTTGTTTTGGGACCATTCTCTATCATGTCAGAAAAGTTGTGATTAAGAAAGCAAAGACTGGAGAAGGCACTTGTTAGTCTTCAAAAAAGGCAAGAAGGGTTTAGGGAACATACTCAGAAAAAACCCATAATCTTTTGATTCATAGGAAGATATTAATAGAAAGGTATTATGGAAGCTTCAGTACACCTTGTGTTTAGAAAATATAACAGCTTCAATATTTTTGGAAAATTCTGAGATTGAGAGAAACAGAAAAGGGATTTTCTCCATATGTTTTCAAAAGAACCTCCCAAACACTTTTTAGACTGCTGTTCATGGGATTTAGCAGAAAACTACTTGATACAGGAAGGTGATCTGAGGCTTAATATTGAGGAATATCACAAATATGAATGTGTAGTATCCAAAGGAATACAAAATCTAGAGGAGCTTCACAAAGACATAACATGATAAATACATGTCAATTGGATATAACAAATACTGTGTCTTTTCAGTAATGCATTGAAAAATGGAGACCTCTGTAACTGAGCAAGGCAGCTATACATTTCTGCAGAGCACATAATAATGAGTTGCAATTTGAATGTTAAATTCTTTTACATCTTTTGTAATCCCTACAGGTACCTGTGCCTTATCAGTGTGATAGCCTGAAAACAGCCTGTACAGTTTGATGTTTTTTTCCTAACACAGTTTGCATTTAAACTAAAGCTACACAATATGTACTGCAGGCAAAGTTCACTTAGAAATGTAACTGAAATGCAAACATGAACTGGTTGTGACCTGTTTTATAAAAAAACCCCACTACCAAAACCTAATGTGCCACACAGACAGCATTAATACATACTATACTGAAGCATACAATACCATACTACAGCTTTTAATTAATCCCTTTACCAGTGCAGGAATACTTCTACTAATAACTACTTTTAAAATTTCTAAGAGATGAAACTTGAATCTCCACCTCTGAAAGTTATTTTAGCTTTTAAATCACATCAGTATGAGATTTTTTTCCCCCAGTATTAAATTGAAATATTCATCTTTTCCAGCTTCACCACATTAGCCCTGGTTACTTATTTGCCCAACTGTGTATTATTTTTATTCACCCACTGGGTTCACACATTATAAATTCTGAGCTTCTCAATCGTTACTCAACAAAGCTCTATCTGATGAGTTCTCTAAATTTATTTCCTACAGCTCTCCTGGTAATTTGCATTACTTTTGGCTGGACACTTCAGTTTGTTAATACTTCTCTGGTAGTACCAGCACAGAATTCTAAAGATGAGGGCTGAGGTCTTAGCTGAGCTTACACATGGTCAACCCAGCTTGGGAAAAGACAGGAGGGCAAAATTTCTTTCTTGATTTCCCAATGATTGAGATCCTCTTGGCGCTGATCTAGCTTTGATACAAAATAAAGTATGTTGACAGTTGTTTTGGTGAGTCTGTTTGAGGAGACAGGGTTTCTGGAGCACTCAGACCCCTATAATTTGTGCTCTGTTGCACCTGGTCCTGCTCTACATCCTGGGAATTACACATGAGCAAAGAATAATGTTGTCTGTCTAGTTATATGCTCTCTGAAAATTGAGGTGAAATGTTGACACCATATTAATATGAGATCTACCTCTTCAAGAGGCACTTCCAACAGGAATATGATTTTTACTATCAAGTATCTCTTTTCATTCTTCTATGCCCTTGAAAACACTTTCTGCTGTTAAAAGACATGGCTTTTGAAGGACTATTTCTATCTCTATGCATTTATCCTCATGAATCCTTTGTTTTCCATTTTAAATCAGAATATTTCATTAGCTACTGTGTTTAGGTCTTAGGAGGATAGCATTTTATTATCTTTATGTTGATTAATTTCCTTTGTATCCATCTGCTGTGGAGTGCTCAGGATGTCCTGCACACAAGGGAACACTGCATACAGTGAGTGGGTGGAATTTTGAATACCTTACAATTTTTAAAAAGAAGAATGGAATCAAAACTACTGGAATCAAACACCAGCTCTTTAAAAAACCATTTTCACCACAAAGCAGTAATTAAAATCTCCATTGCCTACATGGAGCAGTCCTTAACTCATTTTTAAAATTTACAGATATTAAAATGAAATGTTAATTGAAAATGCATTAGCTGAACAGAAGGGTTTAGATCATTTAGGCTAAATTTGAGAGATGAAATGAAAATCAATGTAAAACTTAATATCTTCTTAAGGACACAGAGTGGGGACTGTCTCTAGGTGAATGGAATCAGAGCACCTCCCAGTGTTGCTTATGTGACAGTTGTTGGCAGAGTCACAGGCGAGGCACTGGCTGTGACCCACATTCTCTTCCCCAACAGAGCTCATCAAAATGCTGACCCCTCAAAACTCTGCCTAAAACAACTGGAAGTTTTGTCTTCAAATAAGCAGGTAATACAAAACACCAAGGTTTCACCCATAGGATGTGTTCAACCTGTTTTTTAAAGACTTCATAATTACAGATTTCCGGTGTGTTAAGGAAACACCAGTTAACACTCACCCTTCTGCCAAGCAATACTCCATCAGTGAAAAAAGCATGGGTGAAATTCTGTTTTCATTTAAGCCAGCTGGAAATTTACCATGGAATTCAGAGGGGCCAATAAAAGTCCATGATAATATAAGTGGTGAAATAGCTTCAGTGATCTTCAACTTTTCACCAGTGAATGAATTTCAGACAATTCCAAACAATCAAACAAATAATAAAAAGTGGATTTTTGACGAAATTAATGTCACAATAACTAAAATAATTGCTTTTCATGGAATAAATTAAGGACTATTAACAGCAAATAAGATGTCTTTTACAAGACAACTGTTCTGGAGATTTTCTGAGGCAAACAAAAGTATGATAGAAAAAGATAGTTCTACTTAGTGCAGTATCAATAAATGTACTGGTTGAACTGGTTATGTTCTTATTTTTGCCACATCTTTAACAGTTATGAACAGGTTTTTTTTCATGTTTTCATTTGTTATAGAGCTCCACATTGCTAAAATCCCTCTTGCTTTAATGTATTTGAAACACATTTCTATCCTTATGGATTGCCAACAACCATGTTTCTTTTCCTTACAGTATTTATACACTGAACATCGCTTGTTATTTCTGGTACTACCACTACATATGTCACTTTTAAGAGGCAATTTTACCCATAGCATGCATTGCACTTAAACTCTTACATTATTAACACTTCATAATGACGTCTTACTGTAACCTTCAATCATGTGCCTTAACATATCTGGTTTTTGGAAATATTGAAGCTGTTACATTCCTGTTAATGAGCACTGACATTCTTAAGCAATATACAGTTCATCTTCATTCTACTGATATGCTGCACTGGCTAAGAATTTTGCTGATCTAATAAGGACATGGGAACAACATTTGATATCAGTGATCCATGAAGTCTCCATGCAAGATTTGACATATTGGAGAGATGACTATGCTGAGCCAAATCTCCTACCAGAGAAGTTGTAAAAGACTGTACACACAGGCAGACACACAATTTGTCTGTTCATCACAGCTTTTTCCATTCTGCATATTATAGATTGACACATTGTGTCAATTCAAGGACCATCTTTGATCTTCATTTCAGAAACTAGGAAAGGAATTTGGGTTATTTTGCTGGGGCAGGTCTTCCTGTATTACATGAGTCTGCATGGCATGAGTGGCTTTCAGTCTGCCCAGGAATCCCTCTTCCTGTGGTTATAGAACCATGGTTATGTTATCTAAATAAGTGTGTTGGATAATGAAGTTATCAAACAACCCCTGCCTCAAAACCCTGAAGTTAGCAAACAGCCCCTGCCTCAAAAAGCAAGGTGCTGGTGTATAATAAATTTTTAATTTTATATAAATGTGCATAATAAAATTAGTAATTTTATTACAAATTCAGAACTCAATGACAATGTCACTGAAGTTAACATGACTTTGACTGTTAATCTGACTCAGAGTACAACTGACTCTTGTATTCTTTCTCTTGTTCTGCACTGAATAATGCAGTCCCTAGATTGACAGGGAACTTAGCCACAGGTAAGCTGCAAAACATAGCATCTGTTTATGTAACATTATTATGCTTTAATTAATTAATATCTATAAAGATAACTTTCTTCCCATCAGTTGCTCAAAAAGACATAAGTAAAAAGGTCAAAACAAGGATAAATTCAGTCCTGCTGAAATGAAATATTTTCATATTTGCAAAATTGCTAGAAAAAGAGATTTGTAGAGTTTTTTATAATGAACATACTATTGCTTTTCTACATCACTTTGGAATACTACTGTCATTCACAGTCGTCACAAAAGCTGTAGACAAAGAAAGGAGTATTCAAAGTCTAAAGTCATAAGGAGGTCACAGAGTATGCTATTTTTAATTCTAAAGAATTTGTAACTCAAAAATCTATTTTAACACTCAAAAAAAAGAGTGTGCTTCAAAGAAAAAAAAAAAAAAGAACTATACAACCTCTACCATTCTAAGAATGTATGTTGCTTTCACTTTGAGATTATATCCTGTCTAGGCTGGAATCACAACTCTTATTTGCTGCAATAGAACAAAATGTTTCTGATTGCTTTTACTGTTTTTATCAGCACTGTGAGAAAATATTCCCCTCCCAACAATACCAAGTACTACAATGAACAATACACTCAGTATCAGGTAAGTCTCCACTTGACCTTCTCCTCTGCCTTACCTGGATGTTCCTGATTCTCTTTGGAATTCACACAGTGGAAGGCAAATTGACTGAAAACAAACCTTCTAGTCAAAAGGTGATGAAAAACAGCACACATACACAGTCTGTCTTTTTATCTGAACTAAATGAGAAATCCCTCATTCTTTAAAACATTTTTCTGGTAGAGATGAACTGGTTCACAGTGGTTGTGGTTAGATAATCAGCACAGACTGACATAGCTACACTATATAGAAACAGCTAAATACACGATGATTTTCTTAAAACAAAAATAAAGAAATAATAAAGAAATCTTCAGGCCAATCTATTAACACTGAGAACCTTTGAAAAGAAGGCTGATTTGTTTCAGAAATCTAATAACCAGTGCTGGTAAGGAGAGGAAAATTCATCTCCCAGAGTATGTATGCTCACAAAAGTGCTTGATCTATGCAAGAATTCAAAAATTATCTTCTCCTCATGAGGGAAATTGAAATTTCTTTGCTCTGGTTGTTATAAATGTCACCAGTAAACTTAATTACTGCAGTCCTAATGTGCTCAGGAAAACTTGTGACAGGATGATTAGTAAAAGTCTTCCCCAAAGAAAGCATTACAGTCAAGAATTAACCAGGAAACTGGGGGTGTAACTTTGTATGGTCATGCCCTAACACCTTTGCATGGGAACAGGAGAAATAGCATCTGTAAAACAGTTATATTTTCTCATGTGTTACCTATTATTTTCCGTAAGGCACAGGCAGATAATATATTATCTTTTTTTTTTTTGTCAGAATGTGATCAGGAAACCTGGGAATCAAAGATAGGATTTAGGCAGAATTGGTCTGTTGAGTTTAGTTAGTTGAATGTTTAGTTTCTGATTTCTTGGCTTCAGTGAACCTGTCACCTGTGATAAGCAAATGACGTGACAGGTGTTGCACAGTCACGACTTTGGAACTCTCTTCAGCTGGGCCCTCAGCTGGTTTGAGGAGTTATGCAGACTTCCCCAACCAATATTTCACCTTGCTGTCCACTCAGCTCTGGTGGCTGCTATTAAAAGACACATCTCAGTATGCCTCGAGGGACAGAAGAGCACTGTGAATTAATTTAACAGAGCAGTTCAATCTCTACAAACTTGCTGCAAACTAATGAAATTACATGGTCAAGCAATGACAGACTTGTGCTACACTTAAGCTCCTCTAATGTTACTTTCAAACACCTAAAGTAACAAAAAGACACTTCAAGAAAGGCTTGTTATTTAATTAACCTGTGATTCCAGTAAATTTGTGGTGTTGTATTCATGTTTAGGTAACTGGTACCATTACCTGTCAGACAGTGGTAAAAAAGCAGAAACCTGAAAAATTACATACTTTCCTTTATTTGACCTTCTTTAATGGAAATCTTTGTTACAAGTTCTGTATTGATATAACTCTTAATGAAAATTTATTTACTTCACAGTGGGTACTTTGTGCTGATTAGGTAGGAAAGAATTATCTTTGCTGCTATTTATAACACAGCTAATGATTTTTTGGGGGTGAATACCTCCTTGTTTATCTTCAGGTGCTTTCCTCAAAAGGGACAAAGTCAGGACAAAAGGGCTTTCATTGCTTCTTTTGCCACAAGGTGAAAATAGGGGGCTGATTTCTGTAAAATTGCTCTACTCACCCAGGTATTCCCAAATATATGGGTCATATTTTTCCCATAAAGTGTGTTCCCTCTAATTCTGAATATTGCAGTAAAAACCCACTATCCATTACCCAGTTATTTTAAATACTAGTGTATTTCCAAGGAATGTCTGATTTAAAATAGTGTACCATTATTCTGGTTTTATTAAAATGCCCTGCTATGTAACTGCCCACCTCTTTACAACAGTTTCACTTTCAGGATAGCTGTGTTTTGGAAAAGGTTTAAAATCAGATGAATTATAGGTTCTCCTGGGAAGCAGTGTCATGCAGTAAGCTGCTGGCTATTTGCCCCATAGACAGGCATCCCTAAAACAGCCATTAGGACAGCTCCTACCCCTCTGCCATGTTACAAAATTAATGAGTTCTTTCAATAACTTTAAAAAGCCCATAAAACATGACAGGGCAAATTTTTCCTCTGTTACTTAAGTAGTGAGGCTTCAACTTCTGATACAGATGGATATTTGCAGGACCACACATGCAAAGGAAAAGTGTTTGTCTTACACCCGATTTCTGATGTGGAATGTCAGAAAAGCAGCTGTTTGCTGAAATTTTGTGGAAATGTCCTCGAGTATTTGGTGTAAAGGACTACTGTTTCTGTCCTGTAAATGCAATGTAGATTTTCTTAACCACTGTAATGTACTAAAATTATAACAAACCCATATGCATTTAGCTTTTACATATGAAAATATTTTCTTAATGGACATATGGCTTTTCACAAATTTCTGATAACAGTAGCAATGACACACTTGTAACAGGACATCCCACTGCAATTCCATCAACCTACAAAACAGTAAAATGGAAATATGATGCAAATTTAGCAGTAAAAGAATGCTTACCTTCATATGTTCCACTTTCTAGGAGAGCACCACTTTTCTCCAATTCCATAAAATCTTCAACAGTGATGAAAATATAGTCCACACCAGGGACTTCCCCCTCCTTATGTGGCCTTGTGGTGCCTATTAATAAAACCAAAGACACACTGTCAAGCATGTGGCCTAAATGTAGAATGATCTTTTTGAAAGCTTTGGAAAATTCACAAAGTAAACCATTTACACAACATCTTACATAGCACATCTTCCTTGTGAGGATGCCTTTCAAAGCAATATTTGAAATATTAAGAATAAAGGTATATTTGCTGAAACTGACAGAGGTATATGAGATGTATGTTTAAGGTCATACCAGATATTATTTGTATCCATATTATTTATTCTCACTAATGAAAAACTATCATATTGTTGGTTTTTTTATGTCACTAGAAAGACCTTTAGTGATATCAGGCATTCAGAGGTAACACAAAACAAAGTCTTGTCTACAATAATCTGCTTCATGATATTCTAAACATTTATTTAGAACACAAAATAATAGTTCTGTAAGTAAATCTGTAAGGGTTATATTCACATTGCTTGTTTCAATGCCATAAATGGACTTGACAAATGGTTAGGCTCCAGGGTATGTGGGATTAAAATCACCTGCTAACCATGCTGTCACACTGCAAAGGTGTTTATATTTAGTTATTGCCTCTATTGTCATCTCTGGAAAACAGAACTCCATAAAAGCTGACAGACAATATTACACACAGCCTGAGAAGTGACTTGGCTTAGCTAGCAGAAGTTGGGATGTTAGCAAGGAAGAGTCTGAAATTGACCTGATTTCCCAATGGTCCAGTTTATTGTGGTCAGACTATCCCTGCCTTGACTGAAGCCACCTAAATTAGTCTCAAATTTCCATTTGGAAATGGGAGTGTTTTAGGTTCTCTTCAGTCTCAGAGTGTTTGAAATATCTTAATAAATTCTTTATCAATACTGTACTGATTACATCACACATTCAGGGTTTGGTTTAAAGACTGTTGACATTGGGAAATGGCAAGAAACCTTTCCAACCTCCTTTCTGTTACTTGAAGACACAGAGACATAAAAGTGTTAGGTTAACTCAATTGCCTGTCATAGAGACCTTTTTCTCAGAGAAAGCCTGAAGTCCATGGCAAAGACTGAATGAGCCTGGCAAGCTAAGACTTCAGTACCTAACATGAGTAATATATTTTGATAAATCTATTAGACCCTTCCTTCATTTTTTCTGATTCCAATTCCCTTCTCACCTCAACATTTGCAACTAAAACTGGCTGTTAATTCCTGGAATTTTCATGCTATTATCTGGAGTACTCTGTCCATCTGGAGTACTGTGTGCAATTCTGGGCTCCTCAGTACAAGAGAGATGTGGAGCTCCTGAACTGGATACCATGGAGGGCAACAAGGATGACTGGGGGGACTTGAGAATCTCTCTGATGAGTAAAGGCTGAGAGAGTCGGGCCTGTTCAGCCTTGAGAGGAGATGGCTGAGAGGGGACCTCATAAATGTGTATAAATATCTAAAGAGGATGCCAAGAGGATAAAGCCAGGCTCTGCTCCGTGGTGCCAGCCACTAGGACATGAGGCAGTGTCTGATGCAGAGGAAGTTCCATCTGAGTATTTGGAAGAGCTTCTTCACTGTGCAGTGACTGAGTACTGGAATGCGCTGCCCAGACAAGGTGCAGAGTCTTTTTCCTGGGAGATATTCAAGAATCATTTGGATGCAATCCCGGGTCATGTGCTCTGGGATGACCCTGCTTGAGCAGGGAGGTTGGAACAGGTGACCCACTGCTGTCCCTTCCAACCCGAGCCACTCTGTGATTCTGTGATTACTCTTATGTTTTGGAGATGGTATGGTTAAAGTACTCAGACACTCAGATTGTCCATAGGAATGCTGAATTTATTTCCTATGGATTATCTGACTGCTGGGGATGCAGCAGCATCCCCAAAGATCTCCAGCCCTTGGTGAGAACTGTGTTGAAGCACAGGGATTCTGGTGTGCCCCTGAGCTCCCAGGAGCTCTGCTAGCAGCACATACATCAGATGTTTGATCTGTGTGCTCTCTCCTGAGGAATTTTTCACTATCAAAGAATATTGACAGGAACTATATCTTCCTCACAAAACACTCTGGCAAATCAAGGCTATTCCCACACAAGGCACAGGGAGGAAGCTGGCATATTAGATGAGTATCTCTAGCTTACTCTTTCTACAATATTTTTGTAATGTAGCCGAACTTGGATTACCAGTTTACCAATCAAACAAAAATACAAGTTACATAAAATGCAAGCCCTGCTTTGAGTGGAAAGTTGGAAAGATGATATAAAGAGCTCCCTCAGAAGTGAAACTTCTAGTGATTTTATGCTTTTAACTTTTAGTGATTAAGTGTTAATACACTCTAGTTTGTTTTAAACACATGGATATTTAGCAGTCATTCATGAAGGATGATGGCAAAGTCTTATAGGAAGTCCAACAGCAGACTTGGTCATCCCTGTGTTTCTCTACTTTGGTCACAGACTTTGGTTAACTTGCCTAGAAAAATGTAATGTAATTCAGATTCTGAATCCCTCTCTCAAGTTGGAAGCTAAAGACTTAATCTTTCTTCCCTTATATTACTTAGTCATGCTTTTTCAGATATGGTACAGATATGATACCTTTTGCATGTGCCTTGCACTACTTAACTATTAATTAAATATTCTGTCTAATCTGCTTAGACAACACCAGGAGATAACACTGTCACTTGGATGGTTTCACCCTCTTATAATCCTCAGGGAGCCTGCTCCAAGAGCCCTGCACTGCACTGAGTACTGAGGGCTGCAGCCCTAGAAAAGGTCAAGTAGTCACTTCCCGCAACAAAATGGAGAAAGGAGCAAACCATGATCAGTAGTTGTGTGAGTTCAGGGTGACTCTTACCCCGGGTACAGCAGTTTCCATCCCCAGCAGAAATTTATTGCTCTTGTTAAAATCCTTGCTGAGTCCCATTTCCCTCCTGCATCTGTTCTCATTCCCTCAGGCTGGAGGACCTGAGATCTTGGAAATGGTTAAAACAACTCCCTGGCTAATGGAATAATCAATGCTTATTGCCTCTTTTACTTTCACCCTGGAGGAACTGAGTTGTTGCTAATAATGCTTCTGCCTTCCTTTATAGTTTTCTGTAAGCACCATGGACTTTGTAATGTGCCTGTTTACAGAGCTGGACACAGTTACTGGAGCATCTTAAACACCCATCAAGGTCCGAACATTGAGATCCATATATTGGAATTGTACAGACCACAGGCAAATTCTTTCCTTGCTTTTAACCTAGAGCTACACTTCTTAATAGATTTTAACTACATTCATATAGACAGATAAGCAGGCCAAAAACCTATGTTGATTCAAGACTTAAAACAAAGGACTAATTCCAAGCCTTTTATTTCTACAGAGACATCTTTTGTTATGCAGCATCAAGGGTAAATAGGAAAGAGTTGTTACTACTTATAATATTTAGCCCTTTATTAAAGCAAAATGGAGAAGAGAACTCAGTTACCATTTTGTTACCATAGTAACCTATGGAAAAATAATCTTTGAATTCCATAATGAAAGAACATGATCCGTTTAGATCTTTCAGATCTAAACCAACGAGGGGTATTTGCACTATGCATATTCCTGACAAATGCAATTTATTGGTGCTGTCAAAGACACAAAATGAGAAGTCTCAAGTAACCATGCAAGTGCTGTCGCACAACCTGTAGGTGCCTTAGAAATTGCAGGATCTTGGTCCACAAAATCTGGACTGATATTGACCTTCCTTGAGTTCATGACCACTACTTGCATCATTCATCAATCTGCTCTCAAAACCAATATTAAGTTCATTCAGTGAGCAACTACTTTGTTTGGATTTATAGCTTCAAAGTGGATAGTTGGTACAGTTCAGAGATATTTAAGGTATGTGTCATATTTTTTTATTACTATGTTTTAAAAAGACCCTTTGCCTTTGCAGCTGGTTTCTTCTCTTCTATCGTGATTTGCCATACTTCAGTGCAAGCTTCTGTGTGGTGTTGTAGGATGGTGCTATATTCCAGGAAAGGAATTAAGTGCTGTTTACATAAATAGCCTCTGAAAGAGTATTTTTCTTTCAAGTGAGTTTAAGGCACCTGAGGGCAGGCATTTAGACACATAAGAAATTTTTACCTGAATATATATATAAAAAAGGAGTGTAATAATTTAATAGCAATAAACTGTTTTTGAAATGCTGCTTTTATGAGCTGGGGGAAAAAATAAATTAAACGGAATTTTTTATGTTGACTTCTACTGCAGATTGAAAAAATGGTCAGTTTATGTTGTGTTCAGTCCAGATTACCTTTATTAGTAAAAAAGTATAGAATTACTGATTCTAGAAGAGTTCCAGGGTTGGAAAACTCCACATCAGTTTGTAGAGGTAGGAGAACAACCAGGAGTTTACTTGTCTCTTTTAAATCTCAGAATTTGATTACATAATTTAAACATTTTAGTGGTTATTTGGGAGCAAGGTGCACAACCTGACTTTGAACATATTTCTATTTCTTAGAGGCACTGAGTCTTCACAGTCTCTGACCAACTCTACAACTTTCAAAAGCAGGAAAGGAGCTCCCTCAATATTTCTTTTTTTGCTAACTCCATGTAGTTATGGAAAAGAAAAAGAGGTTAATTTATTAATGTGTCTGCATAGGAATATTAGTTAAAACTCCCAGAACTATGACAGGAGAGACTCAGAAAGGTGCTCTTTGCTCAGTATCATAGACACATTTTAAGGAACATTTCATCTTTTTCAGCAAATAATCTGTATTTTACAGTCTTTAGCAGCATCACAAGGATAATACTGCGCTGGTCAGATCCCTGCACAGTCTATATGATAGTCAGGAAAGTGGAAGTAAAGCCTTTACTCCCTTCATGGTCCAATACCAACTCACAGACTGTATTCACAGGTTTCAATGGTCCAAGCTTACAGGCATGCTATAAATATTTAAATTATTACTTTTTGTTTGATAAGTTGAGGGCAAACATGGCACACCACTATCCAACCATTGTCATATGTATTTAGCTGATTTACACTTGGATTCACAGATTGGTTCCTACTGGATGAGGTAAATTCAAAAGCAAAGATGTGTCTTTGCCACAAGGATTTACAGAGTAAATGAAGAGCACGGGAATAACCTAGTCCTTTTTGCATAATGACCTACCTCTAAAATAATTTTCCAAATGTATGGAAGCAAATCATGTCTTATTTTGCTCATCTGCTCCAAATGTAACAAAATGCAAAGAGAAAAATATCTTTAATATATGAAGCTCTTTTATTAGACAATCTACTAAAAATTTGTTCTGTAACTCTTCTCTGTACAACAGCTTGCTGTGGAACATGGTACTTCAGGCTGTCATACATTACAGTAGCTGGAGGTATCCCTCCTGCAGAAACAGACTGCTAATCTTTAATAAACTTCAGCTGAGCCCTTGGTACAACCTTGTGTACACTTTGCCTTAGAAAAATTCAACAATACTTAATTAGCTCCTTTATTTGTTTGCCAAATTACTCTGGAACACTATTACTGTGGGGAACTGAAATGTATGGGAAATTATACCTATCTTGTCCAATTACTAACTGCATTAAGCAGAGAAGCACCACATTTGTCTTGATCTACTGAATTTCCAGCTGAAGAGAATAATAAACATAATTTTCAAGTAAAGTGATTTTAGATGTACTACAAAGCCGGAAGCTTCAAGTGATTATGACAGTTCTCATAACAACAACATAAAGCACAATGGCATAAGTCCCTTCTTGCCAATGGTCATGAAGAATAAAAGTGTTTCCCTTTTCTAAGTGTGCAATCGCAGCAATTTCTCTGATGTATCACTATCGAAAAAAAAAAAAAAAGCTGCAGAAGCAAAGGAATGAATTCCAGATTCCCAAAAATGTTTTTCAGGGGTAGTAGTTTCAAACTACATTAATAAGCAGGTTGTTGGCAAATGTAATCCTGAAGAAGATCTGGATGTTAATCAATACAAATTTAGCAAAGATGCTGAATGCTCTTCAGTGAAGCAAGAACACATCTGAAAGGGGATCTCGTCAATGCACACAAATATCTGAAGGGGAGGTGTTAAAGGATGGGGCCAGATTCTTTTCAGTGCTGCCCAGCGACAGAACACAGGTCAGTGGGCACAGACCCAAACAGGAAGTTCCATCTGAGTATGACATAAAACTTTACTGTAGGGGAGACAGAGAAGTGGAACAGGCTGCCCAGAGGGGTTGTGGAGTCTTCTCTGAAGAAATTCAAAACCTGCCTGGACACAATTATGTGCAACCTGCTGTAGGTGAACCTGCTTTAGCAGGAGGCTGGCCAAGATGATCCCCAGAGGTCCCTCCCAACCTCAGCCATTCTGGGAAAGCCAGGCATTTGGCAACCTGAGACTGCAGCATTATCTGTAAAGTTCCCTGTACACAGAGGGAAAAATCAGATGTTATTTTGAAGAAGCAGTGTTTTTTTTCTATCTCCTGGATTTACTGATCAAGTTTTAGGAGAAAGTGAAAAGCACTTAGCCACACTCCATCACAGAACTAAAAGCTTCATTTCTAGGTGTTTAATTCATGTCATCTAAAAAGGAGGCTTTAATTAGCATCCAGATAGTAGCAGAAGTAACAGATTAACTACCTGGCTCAATCTATTGTCCCCTGAAATTAGGTGAAGAATTTGATTCAAATCAAAAGAAACCTTTAAAAAGTAAGTAAAAGCCTGATCCATGGTTTTAATGGTTTCTGTTATAATTTGGGATTCATGACATTTTTGGATACATTTTGACTTTTGCTGAAGAAGCAAAACCTAAGACTGAAAAGCAGTCTTAAGGGACTGTGCACTAGGCTGTAGTGCACACATTCTACAAAACCACATAATTCTTAGAACAAAATATTTTGTATTTTATAGTGTAAAACAGAAACATTGAAATCCTGAATTTGAGATTTACAATGCACATAGGAATAGATAAGCATGTCTTTTATGGAATATGCATTCTTTCAATGATTTTTTAGATCTTCGTTATTTCTAAATTTGAGACATAAGCATTAGGCAAGCTAGATAAGCTCCTGCCTGGTAGTTAGCTGCATTATCAGATTCCAGATTCATATATCCTTTCAAACACCTTTCTTAAAATTATTTTTATATTCAATATGCATCTGCTCCTGATTAAGCACAGGCTGGGTTTTCTATTTGTTCTTTTGGCTTCGTGCAATGTGACAGACAGTGAACAGCCCTAAGATAATTTATGCACTGTAAAATTAAGTCATATTGGAGCTGAACAGAAAAGTAAAACTGAGAGATGGGAATGACAGTAGTTCTAGCTAAGGACTGCAGGTAGGAACATTATATATTTGTTTATTTATTTGGTTAATTATGAGAGGAGCACTGGAACCAGCAAGAAGAACCCAGATAAGGAATGCAGCACAACAGCTGTGCACTGAGGCAGATACTTGGAGACCTTTCTTTGGAATAAACTGTGGCACGTCCAGTTACCCATTACACAGTGCAAGATCTGAATATTGCACTTTGTGCTCTTCTCCTGTGGCAGGCACTGACACCCTGGGTGTTCCCCCTTCAAGGGTTTGTGACATTGGTGGTTTCTGTGGCATGAGTTGGGTCACTTTCCTGTAGCTGGTGAATTCTCATAAAGTCAGGGTACTTTCTTTTAAGAAGAACTCTGACCCAGTATTAAGCCAGATATCCAAGTTTCGTTGTCAGTACAGCATTTTAGCAAGTAAAATATCTTCTTTTTCATTATCTTTGCCAATAGTAGCTTTCAACACATAAACAATAAACTCCAAAGATAAAAGCTAATTGAGAAATGTGAAGACTTTGTGTAAAGTTAGGCATGGACGACTGCAGAAAACACTTGTGAAAAAAATAAGCTGTTGCTAATGCAGGTATCTTAAACACTTAGATGATATTCTACATAATTCCTGGAAAATGTCAAATTGTGAAATTGGCTGTTCAGGCATTTGGAAGTATAGACCTTACAGGGGTTAGCAAAGTCCTGAAAGCAATCTGATTTTCAATGCTCAAAAAGTGGAAAAGATAAAAAGAAGAAAGATCAGTTACGAATAATTTTGGATTCTGCATTATTGCCCAAAGAGGTTTTTGTGTTTTGTTTGATTGATTGGTAGATTGGTTTTTTTTTAAGGCAAGAATTAGTACCAGCCAGGAAGCTCCAGAATACACTAGGATTTTATTCATAAAACATGTTAATGTCTTAGCAAATACCCAGCAATACGTCCCAATATCTTTCATACTTATTAGAAAACTAAAATTCCATATCATCTTTCCAAACAGATATCAAAGAAAGCAGTGAACTGCTATAAAGAAACAAAAATTTGAAAATCTGATGATTAATGAATGGTAGATTGTGGTGTAGGAAGTCTGGGGTTTTATTTTGCTTAATTAGGAACTTGTTGAGCTAATAAATAATTAATAGAGTCCAAGATATATTTTTTTTTGTACATGCTTTAGATAGTCATTGTTCTTTTTTCATGGATTTNAGCCCGGCCCGGCGGGGCCCCCGGGGGGACCGTGGCGCTTCGGCCACCACCCCTAGGCCGGAAGAAAAGGTCCCTACTCCCGCCTTCCGCGGGATTTTATAGGTAACATTGAGAGAAACGCGATTCGACCAGGCGACTGTCTGTCATGTCGGGGTCAACCCGTGACAGAAGTCTGGGGTTTTATTTTGCTTAATTAGGAACTTGTTGAGCTAATAAATAATTAATAGAGTCCAAGATATATTTTTTTTTGTACATGCTTTAGATAGTCATTGTTCTTTTTTCATGGATTTTTACTCTTTCAGGTAAAGCTATAAACTAAAATATAATGATAAACGTTTACCTGTTTTGTACATTTAGACTTTGATTACTATGGCACATAGTTGTTTACACCCCCATAAATCTTTAATAAATCTTTATTACAACTATGAAGAATAGGCTTTGCATGAAAATGTGTATATGTGCACAAGAGAACTATCTGAATAATGAAGACATACATTAGGGCATCACGATGAGAGAATCATGTATGCATGAACATTTAGGTTTCCAAACAGATTTATAAAAATCACCTGCTAATGAGATCCAGACAGAGACTTTTGCTCTTACTAATAAAATAGAGGTTCACCTAATCACATGCAAAATGCCTTCTACTACCAGAAAAGCTTAATTAGAAAATGGTTTCTTATGGTCTTTAGAAGAGCAAAGTCTTTTCTGGGAAATGTCTGATTTTTGCAGCTCCTCAAGATAGATGATATAGTTAGAGAACTACTTGCATCGTAGTCTGTTGGCATATGTATCTCTGCTAAACAGACACTTGAGATATTACAGCTAAATTTTTGTCCAGTGTTAGAAAATTTGTTATTCCTGCTAATGGTTCAACAGATTGGATCATCAGTGGAAATATAATAAAGTGAGATTTGGGATGGTTTGTTCAACTGTGCTGCCAAAACATCTATTTATACTGTACATCATTCAAATATACTTCCAGAAATCCTGGAAACACACCACTTCTAGCCTAAAGGACAACATTTCTGCTATCTAGAACAGAACCTGCTTTTATAATATTTGATTTTATTAACGTTATAAATAAACTGTTATGGATGACTTCTGTTATGCAGCTTGTACTTATTACCACACAGAGCTGAAGAACTGTTTTAAATCATACTCACACCATAGTATATCTTGAAAGGTTCTGCAATGCCTGAAATAATAACTTTTCAACTGAAAAAACACTAATATTTTTGTTTGCTTTGTATATTTTATTCAAACATCGGAAGCCAGCCACTCTGTATAATGTCTATTTAATAGAACTTTTTAAAAGGATTTGTGAAGTTGTTACCCGTTGCAACTAAAACTCTGGAAATATTTAAAAATGGATTTTCTAAATCTACAGTCTTACTTTGAGAGGTGTTAAAAGAGGGACTATGAAATAGGCTACCATAGAAACCATCCACACATGTATTCTTAAACAAACTCACCTCAGCTGTTTAAATTTGTGTCAATAATACAGAACAATTAATAATGGATCGATAGCATGAAACAATATATACAGCCAGAACTCTGCACTATTCACCAGACACTGGATTAGACCTTGGTTTGGTGACTAAAAGATGCTCAAATGAAACAGCAGATACTGTTGCAGTCACTTTTACTGAACAAGTTGGAAGAAAGGAATGAGTGGCTGAGCAATACTGTGTGCGACACTTCCAGAGGATTCCCAGCTGAAATCCCTGGTGGCCAACTGCTATCCCGGCAGCAGAGCAAATGCTCAGCTGAGACACAGGGAATGCTGTTCCCTCAGCAGGGATCCCATCAGTGCCAGACAGGATTTCTTACTGTGGGATGCCACCACATGCCCTGCAGGGCTTTGAGCAGAAGGAGAGGTCATGCTGTGGGGCTGCTTGCCATGGCAGCACTGCTCTGTCCCTGTGCAGGCACATTTCTCATCTGAAGGTCACAGACTGTCACAGGCTGCACCTCTCAGGCACACTGGCAAAGCAAGCACATGTTTTCTTGTCTACTCCTACAGTAAGACAAAACATCTTGTTCCCCATTTCCCCCTCTTGCTGTCCAGTACAAACAGCAAAAGTAGGATATACACAACAATGGTGTGAACCCCCATGAGAGACTGAAATATTATGGTTAACAGCTTAAACATTGTTAAAATCACCAATGACTCCTGTCCACTGTAGCAAACTGTGCAAAGAAGGAACTGCTCATCTGTGACCACCAAGCCAAACCCTTTCCATCTCCTCACTGGAAATGGACTAGGTGGTTAACTCACCTGACAGGAACTTGAGATAAGATAAATCTGGTACTATTGTCCAGACATCTCAAGTCCAAGGAGAAGTAAACCAGCCTGGAGGGAGAAGAATGTACCCACAAGGGAAGCCTTTCTCAGCAGCTGTGTTGAAAACCAGCTCTGGCTGGGTTCAGCAGGGGAGGCCAGACTCCCAGACCCATTTGCTGAGGCCAGGTTTGCAGCCCGAGGGAAAGGCTCAAGCCCTGCAGCCGGGGATGGGGCTCTGTGCAATGGCCATTGTCCTCTGCTCGGGGGGGAACTGCCCCCGCTCCCCAAGCAGCTCAGATGGGGCATTACTGGCTTGGCTGCTCTGAGATGCAGCTGTCGTGTCTTAGAAAGTGCCATAAACCATCAGAGACCCCTCAAGTGTCCCCAGACCCATTCTGAGGCCTTCCACCAGATGACTGCATGGGATCTAAAGCTGCTTCAACAGATCCAGACACTGCTGCAGGAGAAGTGTAAAACCTCCCCTGCGCACAGGGAAGGTACCTGGGTGTCCCCACCCAGCCTGAGCCTGTTTTAACCCACAGGACTTTGTGTTTTGGGGGCTTCTTGCCCCACCCCCTACGGATCAAGACCATCACTTTGACCAGTGATAAACTACATTGCAACAAACAAGCCAGGTCATGAGCTCTATGGCTGGTTATCTTTCTCTTTCTTTCTTTTCCTTTACAGATTTTCATAAGTGTTATTTTTATTCTTTCTTATTGCTTTATTACTATAGACAACAATAGCCAAAATGGCTATACATGCTTTCCTTTGCAACCAAACACAACCTAATAGTTCTAAAATAAATCCTATTTATATATATATACGAACACAGATCAATCTAATCCACCCTCAGGGATCTATTAAGAAGAACATGGGTTAGCCATGTCATCTGGGTAACAACCCCTAAAAAATCACTTTTGTTTCTCTTTTTCTTCCACTGTTTCTCATAGAGAATAAAGTTTTCATTGAACTATGACCTTTCGCAGTAAATTCCAAGGAAACAAATTGTTTTATTTTTCTGTTTCACCAAGTCCAGTTTAAAAGAGTAGAAGAGAAAATCTATTCTTTCAGCTCAATGAATGCATCATGGAGCATTTCTACCATGGTATTCTGAAAAGAAATCTTTTATTTTGAAACCAACTTAGTTTTTATATTAAATTGTTCTCCCTAAAGCTATTACTTCCCATAATAAGCAAGTATTTGAAGCAGATTTTTCCCATCTGTTTTTTAAAAAAAACTATTTTCAGTTTAACGCACATTAAAAAAAAAACCAAAAAACCAAAAAAACCAAAACAACACAACCATTCCTCTATAACAAGTTGAGTAAATGATGTATACAAAATTCATTATTTTATAGCATACTCACAAACTTAAAAGTGCATGATGCAAACTTAGATATTATGACTATCTTAATTTTTTTTAAAAGAAATTTAAAAACCTGGTTCATTCTTTTAAAGGTAGACAAAAAAGTAAGCTTAGATTTAACTTCAAAGGAGTCAAATACTGTGGAATTGAGGAAATAAATGTCACATAATTCTGAATGCAGGAAGCTATTCTTATCTCCAACAGGAATTATTTCTGAGGTGGAACTGTAACACTGGTGATGGTTGTTTCATGAGGACTACATGATCAAAAAAATGGACAAATTCCTTATTCCAGATAAATATAAGTGTTGTATCTGAATAAAGAAGGGCGTGCAGCAACCTGAACGATTTCAGTTCCAGGTGTGACCTTGATGTTTTTCTTGTATTTGGCAGAGCTGAAAGAAAAGTTACTGGTGAGTAGTAAGTGTTACTCTGATTAGACAACAAAAATTGATGCTTTTCATATACAGTGAGGCTTCATTTTCTGATATGATGATTTGTAATAATCAACCTTTCAACATTCACTTCAGTAGTCATCAGAGAACAGTTATTTTAGCTCCAAACAGTTAGCAAGAACTAGCATCTGTTCCTACTGATGATAACTGAGCAAATTAAAAGTACCTATATCAAACTGAGGTAGAACTAATTATCCTCTTCTTACTTTTATATATGCAATTAATTACTATTTAGGAATTTGTATTCTAATAATTAGTATTAGAAAACCAAATTCCCTCAAAAGTGTGGGTCAATAATTCTAGCTCCCCAGCTATCAGAGAACATGAACATTCTGTATTTTTAGTGACACTCTTTCTTTTAAGCATTTCAGGATTTCGGCTTCTTCAAAGTTCAATTCAAGAGCTCTGTATACCTATGTAGAGTATCACTATTGCTTTTTCACATTTGCCACCTCTCTGATCCAAATCCTGATGTCTAGTGGGCTGTTTTTTGTTTATTTGGATGGGTTTTTGTTCTGGCACCACATGCCATTAATACAGTGGTCCCTTCATCCCAGTATGAAAAAATGCCCCTGCATTCTATAGCTGTAAAATTTGAGATGAACCTTAACTTGTCAATTTACTTCAAGGGACATATGTGGCATACATACAGTGCTTGCTACATAGCTCACTCTGCTTGTCAAATGCACAAATATGTGCTTGGCATGAAGTATGGCTCAAGTTCAGACACTTCAGCTCTAGGAATCATCATGCCAGCCGAGCTGCTCCTTATTTCAGCAACTGTCAATCTCTCTAGCAGAACAATTTTTTATCTCAAATAATGTGTTGGGGAGAGTTTTGTCCTTTGGGACACCTTTCAGCATTGTGATCCTTTCTCTGAAAAGGTGATGTCACACTTACACTGCAGGCTACACTGCCTGGCTACAAGGGTATTGTGGTGGAGAACACAAAGACAGGGAGTTTGTTTTGGCTCAGGTTCCTTTCTTGTGTTTTTGCAGCACATGAAATTTGTCACTAAGCTGTTCAAACATGAGCACTGCTGTGCTCACTTGGTGCTAGTGGGGTATACTGCTGTATTCAAACTTGCCAAACCTCAGCTAATTCTGCTGCTACAATTATTTCTGCAGGAAAGAACAACACTGAGCTCTGGAAGGACAAGCCATTGCTGCAGTTTTTATGGGAACAACAACACATAAACACATTAACACTACCAACATCAACTCTTGTGCCACCATGCCCAGCAGAAGGAAAGAGTCATTTACACCATGGGAAGTGACTTTTCTCCTCATTTACCAACAAGCCTCAGGTCTGCCACTCAGTAGGAGTTCTTTAATACAGCTGTTGATCCAGTAACATTCGAATCATTAATTTTCTGTGATGGGTTACCAGATTGAATTTAAACTTTAATTCTCGCTTTGCAGGAGTAGTTAACCACAAACAGGTGTGGAACTCAAGAAATTATGCAGACAAAACTATCAGCCCACAGGAGACATAGATGTAGCACTGGCAGAGCTTCTTTGTCAACCATTTGACAACAAGAAAAGTATCTTCAATGACCAAGTAAATACAGCTCACATCAAACTGTGACTGTAATGTCTAACCCCACAGTTTAAGTTCGCTGATTTATCAGCTGCTTTTCTTGCTTTTAAAATGTTTGCTTGGTTTTGGTTTTATTTTTGTTTTAAAATAATGCATTTCAAAGAATTTAATTTGAATTCCAGTGTAAAAGTCTCCCTGAACTAAAAAATAATAAATCTAATAACACTTTTTTTAGGTTTTGAAAACCTAGTTGAGAACTAGTGGCTACATCAGTTGACCTTGAGGAAGAAAAAGACCTTTTTTCTTTTGGCTATAGTAAACAGCTTCCTGAAAGTAGAATGAAACAATGGCAGATTTTATGTTTTCTGAACTCCACAGGAAGAAAACTTAAAAGAAGAGCGTTTTCAATACACTGTGTTTGCTTAAGGCATGGAGCTGTCAAGGGCAGCAAGCATATTTTTTATTAAAGTAGTAGATGCATGTGTGTATCTAAATTATACTGGTTAGCTAAATTACATCTCATGAAGATAATAATTATAAATGAAGTAATGCTATAATTACTGCATAAACCCACCCCTTGCATATCCATTGAATCTAATTTTTGCAATATGTATTGCTTGCACATCAATCTCTATAAGGAACATTGAATTTTAATGATATTTTATGAAGATTTAAGATGTAAGAATTATGAGTGCAAATTGGCCTATTTATTATTTAACTCATAGTTGTTCTTTATTTTTATCTGCATAGAGAAAATTAATTCACCACTGATATGTTCTGTGATTTACAGGAGCTTAAAAAAAAATGGAGCTAGTGATAATTAAATATGTCCAGAAACTTGCATTCCAGTACATCCAATGAAACATTTCATATCCTTGTTGAGATATTATTCAAAATATGTATGCAGTGAAGCATATTCACACCATGTACCAGCAGAACATAAAAGATTGCTTACAAGTTTTACTAGTCAACAACATTTAGAATAAGTCATCTTATAAACTTAGGAAGATTTCAGACATGATCTACTCATCACTAGAGGGAGTATGTCATAGTCCTGTCTGAAATGACCTATTAGCTATCTAAAGTCTGTATCACCTTCACAAATTTTTTCCTGAAATGTGAAACAAGTTTTAAAAAAATATACACCCATCTCTTGTCATTTCAGAGCAGTCCCAAACTGCCACTAGATAAGAAGGTAAAGGCACAATGCAGGCTGTTGAATATTTGATCAGCTACAAATAAAGAACGATCAAGTTAAGTGGGTTCAGCTGATGCAAATCTCCCATGAGACTCAATTCTACAGTTCCTGACATTCTGATGCATGGTTATGGGGTTTTTCTTCTGAAATATCTGAAGGAAAGAACATAGTTATGAAGAAACCAACAATACATAATCATACCTGCAACTAGCATAAATAACAGCAATTTCATTGATTTATACCAGCCAAGAAGTCGATCTGTGGCTTTAAAAAATTTCACGTAATTGAAATCAAGCTTATAAATCACACAGTACAATTTCCTCATACTTTGATATTAATTTAAATCTAAAATTTTGCAATAAATAACAATCTCTTACTGCTGCTTTTTCTCTTAGACTCCAATAAAGTCAAGGAATTCACTGCAGGTGAATTAATTCTCTAAAATCAAAAAGCACCACTGTGTCACCTGTTAAACCTTCATGGATTCTTGTGTGAGTTTTTTGTGGGCTGTTGTTATTTAAAAAAGAATAGGTAAACTGTGTGAGATCCATAAATGTTCCCTCTAACTAAAATGTAGACAAAAATAAGTGTTTGGCAGAAGCAGCAGATTTCACAGAGAAAATGATAGGAAGATACAGCAATTAGTATTGCAAAAGAAATTGGTTTTGTATGGTGGCCATCCCAATAGGAAATGCTTTTTTACGGGATGCAATGACACTCATTTCTCCCAATGAAGAAAAAGCCAAAAGAAAATCTCCTAAGGTGAAATGTAATGTATCCTAAGCTCTTTCAAAAGTATCCTCAGTAGGAAGACACAAGAATGGAGAACAAATGTACAGCACCAAGTCCTCTGCTATCACCCCATGCTGCACTATCCCAGAAAACCTTGTTTTTTAGCAATGTGGATATATCTTCATTCTTTAGTTCCCTAACCTTGGAAGCTGCTATGTAGATGTGTTGGTTTTGATAACAGTCTTGAGTTTATATTGTTGGACATTTTAATAGTACTTATGACTGTCCTTCTAACAAAGTAAAACTGAGTGACAAAAATGTCCTCTCATTGTTTTTCTTTCTTGAAAACATTGAGAGTCACAATGTTACAAAGCTGAAACATATGTCAGTCATACTTAAATTCACTAACTGCATTTTGGTAATAACCACACAGGCACAGGAAAACACAGTGCATAGTCATATACTAGAAATAAATGTACTAGCCATTAGTGAACAGAAAGAAAAATACAGGAATTACATACACATTCTTTATCTAAATGATCCCAGAGTCCCTGATGATTTTGTGCTATTATTGGAACACACTTAAACACCCATAAAGCAAATGAACTCATAATATGTTGATTCTGTTACAGCAACTAGGGTATAAAGAGATAACAGGACTATGAGTGAAATCAGATGCAGGTCCAAGGCATGTAAGTTCTAAGACCTCACAGTGGAAGGACTTAATTAATATTACAAATTTTACATTATGGAAGAGTGATTGATATCTCCAATTACACAATATTTTTAAAGCAGAAATTCAGTTTAATAAATAATTATGTGCTTCATAAAATGTTTAGTACCATGATCTATACAGTAGCTAGAAGGTAAGCATTCATGCACTAAGACTAGAAGAAGGTGCATATCTTTAATATTGAGGCTAATTAACAATTTTAATTATTATCATGTAGTGGATTCTGTGTATCTTTAAGGTTATTTTCATAGGAATTGTCTTAATTGTTAAAAATGGTTGAAGAACTCTATCTTTTATGTAACACAAAAGGTCAGACAAGGTGAACATAATGATCCCCTCTGGCTGTAGAACTTATGACTCTATGAATTCAGCATGAAGTCAGTGATGATTTTAGCTACAGAAGTATTAGCACATTCATTTTTGGGTAGTATGCTCCTACTCTTCCTCAAGCTCATTCTCATCAAAGGCAGGTAACTGGATGAGACAGACACAGAAGCAGCAGCTTTCAATGATACAGTTAGCACACCTCCATCCATCCAGGGATAAATGATAGTCTCTGGGACATGTATGGCACTTATCTTGCATACTTATATCTCAGGGATTTCAGTCCCAGAGTTTAAAACCTTCTCAGTGCTGATCAAGAACTGGTGACCAATCTCAAATATTTTACAGAAGCAGATTTCTAACTGTCACCCTCTGGTCATTCTTCCTTCACTTAAAAAAAAAATATCCACTGCCAACTGAAACTCAATCTACTAATACCATGGTTTTATTAGAAGAATGAGTGGGGAATTAAGTTTCTCAGCCTAAACTCTCTCCTAATTATGCCAAATATACAGAAAGAAAAGGTAGCAAACACTATCAATTATAATATTAAGATGGGAAAAAATCACATCAGAAGTAATCAAGTGGTGGAACAGGTATCCCCTAAAGACTGCTTATCATTGTAGATTCTCAAAGTCAGCTTAACAAGGTCTTGAGCAACATGATCTGCCCTCCAAGATGGTTATATCTTTGCAGTTGTTCCAGCTTTGAGTGGAATGTTGGACCAAATGATCTCCAGAGAGCCTTCCCAGGCTAAATATTAGATAATCCTGTGATAATGGAGTTTATCAATAAAAGAAGCAGCCACTGATACTCCACTAGAAATGCCTAAGAGAGTGCTGGCTTTCTGAAAGTGAAGCTTAAATGCAACAGCAGCAGCAGGCTTTGCATGAGATTTGTTTTGTGCTTTTGGATCTAGAACAAAATTCACATTTAGGAGGGAATACTCCTATTGCCTTCAGCTGGATACTTGAGAGTGTCTAACACAAGTCCCAAAACATGTAGCAGTTGTCACTACTAACTAACTGTGGCATGTGCCCTGCAGTCCATCCTGAATGTTCAATTACACCTCTGCTTTTTTTTTGTCCTCAGCTGGCCTGCAAACACGAGTATTTAAGAAAGCATTACCTGATGTAAAAATGAAGACAAGAAATATATTATATTTCAGTTACAGTAAGCCAGTCACTTGGAATCAAAAATGGGAAATTAAGTTTTTTATATTTTAAAGAATGATCTGCTTCTTGATGAAAAACAATGTCTATTTGCCTTCTGCTAGCAGATGTAGTGCTGTAATAAAAAGTGAAATGTTACATAAAAGTAACGGTAGTAATGTTTATTGAACAAAGAAACATAAGATATTCAGCAGTCTGCTTTTCTAAAGCCCCACAGGAGCCCTGAAGGAACTCATCCCTGTTAATTGGTACTAACAGAAGGGATGTTACCAACACAACAGGCTGTACACAACTCTATAGCTATATGTTTTCCTAGGCACGGTGATGTTACGTGATATTCAAGGCAAGGAACAGGACGCAGATGAACCTGAAATCTCACCCTGTGAAGCCATCTCCCTTGTGCTGTGTCATAATGATTCAGGTTCATTGATCAGGGAATACAGAACTAACATAAGCAGCTCTATTGGAATACTGTGATTTTTTTTCTTTTTAGTAAAATTATTTTATGCTGTCAAAGAAAACTAATGACTGGATTTGTGTTTACCTCATATGGCACTACAACACACTGGCATGAAAACACCTTAGAGGGAATATGTAATTTCTCCATTTTCCTTGACCTGCATGTTGGCACAGATGTGAAGGAGACAGATTTTCCCAAAGGCAACACACTTTTTTACTTTGCTTTAATTAACAGATTTGAAATTAACTTTTCATTCTCTATGGACTTTTTGATTCTGAAGCTTATTTAACAAGATACTTTGATGAAGAACTTAAGAAGGTTTGTAAAAGATCATTATTGAGAATTCTACATTTCTGTTTAAAGGTTTTCAATCACCTACCCATTATTATGTTAGCTGTAACAAACTTCTAGAAAGCTGCTTTGGTATAAAAATATATCCCATACATGAAGAGGTACTTTTCAAGTGCACAACTTTGCTTTTTTTTTGAAATGCTTATACATGGCTATGTTATCTTTGGAGATGATAATATTTTTGCTGACATTTTGTACTGAAGTAAAATAAATATGAATTAAAAAAAATATAAACACAGTATGGCTAATCCAATAAAAATTAACATAAGATTAATTAATTAATTAATTTCTACAAATTGGCTAGTATCAAGTGTACTATGTCTCTTCTTATTGGGAATACATTCTACTTAGATGAAAGGAGAGTCTTTATTCCATCCTTCTTTCCATTTCACATTCTAGAATTTTTAGCTGCATTCAGCAAAGTTCTACAGAATGATTGTACTTCACATTGTGTTGTCACACAAACATGAATAGCAGGCAAAAATGCAATTATTCATAAGTTGATGTTTTACCTAACCTGAGACTAAGATTCTTAATTATTTTATATACGCCCTGTTTGTAACTTTTAAAGTTAAATAAAACCAATAATGAGAGAATAGAAACCATGCAAAGCACACAGCATAAAACTACCAGCAAAACATGCAGTAAGAATACCACAAAGCAGAAAATGGCATAAAGTTGACAACAGAAGTCCCAGCGCAGATGAAATATAAAATATGGACAATACAACTGATGTAACTGTGTCCTTAGCAATGCAATATTGAATACAAGAAGTTATTTTAAATGTGATACCTAAAACATTTAAACTCCAGAGCCCAGAGGAGTGTAGCTAAACTATTAGAAGTTTTTTAGCCTTGAAAGATGAACACCACATTTGCCTGAAGTACAAACTTTTCCTCTACTGTGATTAGAAGTAGCCAGTGTCCTTTCTTGATATACTGGGCTTTTTAATATAATGGGTACTTTTTTCCCTTGACATAAGTTTCTTCAGAAATGTAACGAATATTCATTGTATAAATTTCCTGCACCAGTTGTAATATGGTCTTCAGTATTTGGCTCACAGCATGAAGAGAAATCATTGCACCTTCATGCAATAAAATGTACTATTACACCAATTAATGTCATGTAATCAAGAATTCTCTAGACTTCAGATTGCTTAGCAATATACAAAAAGAAGTAAAATTAAACCTGGCTTTTAATATACTTTATTTTAAGGTAATTAATGGTAAAATAAAAAAATAAAATTTCACTTCTGAAACTGCATTTCCTTTTATTATTATTTTTACAATACTTTGCTACAATATAAAAATACTGGGTACAAATGCCTCCAATTAGGAGTTCAAAAAGTGTTCATAAAAAGTCACCCTACAGTGCAGTTTGACATACAAACCTTGGTCTGAAATAAATGCAAGGTATGAAATGATGCACATACTGCAACTGTTATAATATTGATGCTTTAGGTTTTAACTTTTATATTTTTCAGAATTCTGTACTGCTTCGTGTGTGACTCTGAGCTTTCTTGTAGCCTGTTAATTTCTGCTCTCTCGTGCGGAGTAGACACAACAAAGCCTCTCCAGGCTGCTCTTCAAGGACACTTAGACCGTCCTAGGCCCAAAAAGTGTAAACCAAAAGCCTCTGAAAGGGGGGAAAGCTGAGGGGAATGACATCATTAAACTGAAGCTTTAATTGGAGAGTTAACCCTGGTATGCCAATGAACCAAACCTATAAAGGTGTGAAGAACTCGGGACCTGTGGTGCATCTCCGGGTCCATTTTGGCAGCAGCCTCTGGCTCCCTTCAAGTAAATATCCACCTTTATTCTCTTATTCCTGTCTAGTCTCTGTTTTTTAGGTGGCCTCTTAAGGCATCAATATTACTGTCTATTTTCACTCTGTCTTCTCATAAAAATCTCTTATTTAATACCGGTTCTGAAAACTACCCATGTTCTTCCACAAATAAGAAAAGATGAAAACCAAAGTTGGAAAGAAAAAAGTCTTGTGGCTTTCTGCTCACATGTCCTTGAAAGGACCAACTCTTCACATAGGAAGAGATTTCAGTCTCTTCTCATTAACTTCTTGATTTGTTGCTCCAAATATGATTCTCTGTGTCAATCTGGAATGAACTCACCCATGTATTCACTGTGTGTCTCTCTCACCAGTGAAGTGCTGACCCAGAGGTGGCATCCTCATTTTGGATTAGTGAAACAGTTAGAATGTGCCACCTAGAGCCACCACTGCAGATTTCAGCTGAGTCTGAGAAACATGATAAAGTCTGAGACAAAGTACTCAGGAATCCTGTTTCTGGTCTTTTGATATTTTTTTTTTTTTGAAAATACTGTCCATAACAGTCTAATATCCAGGGACTTAACATATAAACATAGAAAAAATACAGCAAAACTTCAAACTTTACTGGGATATTGCCCAACACTTTGAATGCACAAACCTGAGTCATGCTTTCAGTTAATTTTTAGGATATAACCACCCTCACATTTGAAAAATCCTCTGAAACTCTGTTCTATTCTATTCTATTCTACTCTAGTTTTGTTCATCATTACACTATGTCAGTAACAGTGGCAAAATTAATAACTCAGTACTCATTTCCACAGCATGAAAGTGCCAGGATAGATGGAAAAATTATTCAAGCTAAAAATTAACAATAATGCATTCTTGATATCTTCATGCTATCATGCAGTGTTAGAGAAATAATGGGTGAGAGGTAGCAAATGCAGGAGCTGGAGTTTCATCATGAGTAAGATCACAAAACCCACTTTTTCAGCTCCAGAAGCATTCTCATATGATTATATGCATTGTGGTGTCCAGTTTGCACCCAACATTTAAGAAATGCATCATTTTAATTGTCTACAGTGACTCTGCTCATGTTAATGTGACTGATCAAGTACCACCTACTGTCTAAATTATTTGGGGCTGGCTAACTTTTGTTTTCATTACTTTCTCTGAGAATATGGGAGAAAAAATGAGCTCAGAATAACCATGGGGTCTGACAGCAGAGCAAAAGACTTACATTGAGGACAAATGCAATGTCCACAAGACAGGCTAACAATTTTCTAAATAAAGTGTCAGGAGGTACAAAGGATGCAACAATTACTTTTGGGCAGACTTTTGCAGAACAACCAGAAAAAAACTTCAAGTCATTTTTAGTAAACCTCAACAGCTGGACTAAACATCTCACCCCCAAGATACCTCAGCATTGTCTGCTCACTCCATGGCAGCATATTAATTCATTAAGGGTAATTTAAAGAGACAGTCTGGAAGAACATTGCTACTTCTATAACCCTATGCCAAGATGTATACAGGTTTTTTTCATTCCTTATCATCAAGCTGAACATTACAGGGTCTGGTGAAACAGCTATATTTGCATAGTGCATATTATTGTTGATTTTACCTGACATTTTTCTGCAATATATATAGGCACATGTGCACACACATGAATATACATTATGTATGTATGTTATAAAATAGGCCTGTAACATTTCCTTATTCTTGATTGGGTTTAAAACATAAGTTCTGCTGATCTTTCCTGAACTTTTTCCACTGTGTACATGATTGTCTGCTTTCATCAGGTTGGATTTTAAATATTTAATCAATTGAAACATACATGAATCCCCCTGAAGGCAATTCCATTTAGGGACTCTGCATTGTCCATGTAAAAATATTTCTCTTGAGACTTTAAAAGACTTTGACTGCTCTGAAAATAATTCCACCTACTCAGAAAGAGAAGGAGGACTAATATCAGATTCCATGTGTGGCCAGATAGAGCAGTAATAAATACACTAATTTATAGGCACAAAGAGACCACACTCCTGAGGACAGGGGTCTTGGGCATGCTGTAAGGAGGGAAGAGATCTCTCTCCTGTAGAGCAGTTCTGCAGACATTTACTGTCATTGCTGTAATTTTTAAGGCAGCACTGCTTCACCTCCTGTCTGTGACCTCTTTCTTCTGAAGGAATTAAGTATCTACGTGCTGGTACATTCTCCAGCTCGTAGAAATGAGAAATTTAAAACAGTGACGTTACCTTCTTCTGCAGTAAATGTGTTGAGTTCAAAATCAGAAACATTTCAAGCTGGAGATAGCAGACAATCACGGAACAGTAAAAATTACAATAACAACAAGACAGACTGCATTCATTTACGGGGTTCACATCCTCTATCATCACTCAGATCATTGACAGACTAGCCAGGCAACTGCTCCAAAGGTGCAGCTTGGGCAGAACTCTGACTAAAACTATCATCCTGCTTGTTTGCATAAAGCAACATTTTAGAGTTTGAGATGTCTTCAGGTATCCACAGGCTATTACAACTGCCTTCGTTCTAAATATTTGTGCTACCTGTTCTAATAGACTTGGGCAAACATCACAAAAGAAATGGCAATACACAAATTTCTTCTCTAAATAGTGATGGACAATTAAGTCCCTGCAGATCATGTTGTCTGGATTAGATTCCTGTTACATCTGTTTCAGCAACTTTCTTTTATATATCACAATCCCAACTGAAAATACCCTTCACCACTACTTACCCCATTTCTTCAAAATCCCCCCTCCTCCCTCTTCTTTCTCACTTAATTCTACAGCCTTGTTATTTTAATTTGTAAAGCATCTGGGGAAATAGTGTGCAATAAAGACCATCAACAACTTTGTTTTATTTTACACCTACATGAGCACAGTTCTTATAAAATTTGCACACTCATTTTGAAACACCCATTCTGTAACTCTAAAAGCACACAAACATTTCATAAACACTCTTCACAGAATGAGTAATTGCAAAATATTGGGGGATTACTGTAGAATAACAACTCAGTAAAGGCTAATATGGTACAGCTAAGAAGAGTATCTAGAACATTTACATCAAAATTAACTGAGCAGGCACATATTCAGCATCAATTCTATCATTGTCTCTTATCCCTTAATAGAGTCTCTGAGTTCTACAGATATCACTCACAGTGGCTCAGATTTCTTGGTAAGCATCCTTTACATTGGCAGTCTCAGAGCCATTTTAGAGACTTGCAGAAGCTCAGCTCTTCAGCTGGTTTCCTATCTTGTAGATGCTATTTCCATTTATTTACTACTGACTGAGGAATTTACAAATCTATTCTATCTACTTGCAAAAATGAAGAAAGTGACAATAATGCCATTCCCCTCCCCAGAACCAGAGACATTTTCCTAGGTGTACTGAAGTGCTGATTCATACCTTCATATGTTGGCCTTATCCTACACAGCAAACATCAGTTCTTTATTTCCTGGAGAGGCAGGAAATCAAACTCACGGTCTGGTATGGAACAGATTACATGGTTTGTGGGAACTAACTGCTCTGTAAGAAGAATTTGAGAGTTGTGACAGCTTCTAAATGATAATGTCTAAAGGCCAAATGCACTCCTAATATAAATCCACTAGGTTCAAAATAACAAAAAATATTTAGTCCTTGAATCCTGCTTTCTTAAATATAAATTGCATTTCACATTTCAAACAACTGCAACAACTTAAACAAGTTCAAACAACTGTGGGTTCAGCTCAGTGCTTTCAAAAACATGTGTCTTTCACTGGGATTCAGAGTAGGCTAGATTTTCACAGATGGAAAGGTATGGTTGGAAACACCTGACAATATTTTACATTAATTACAGACTGCATCTGCAGACCTCACCAGGAGACAAGACAACAAAAACCTTCAAACCCACTTTTTCCCAAACAGGTGCGTCGACATTTTTAGGTTTTATTCTCAAGGAAGCCCAGTGTTCTGCTCAGAAAACACTGTGTATAAACCACTGCAGAAGAGGATGAGACCAGTACCACAGATTCAGGTACAGGGTGCAAGCTGGGTGTTAAAGAAAGGCAGAAATCCTTTGGAGCAGGCCTGACTTCTCCTCTGTCTCCCATACACAGTCCCATGTCTGGGCTCTGTGATTATGTGGTCTGAAAAGTTTTGGAGAACTTATGCCCACTAGCACTTGTCTGTGCAACTTGTGGCTGTGTAGGTTTGGGAAAGTATCTCTGAAAAGGTTTCTGAAGGAGTAAGCTGTGTGAGCTGTGGGGTGACAGTCAAGGTTGGCAGCACTGTGAATTTCTTAACTGGATACTTTCACCTTCTCCACTTTCTTCATGAGAAATGTTGTTGCTGTTGGTCACTGTGGGTCAGATCCCTGGAGTGCAGAGCAGAGAGCACAGGAAACAGAAAGAAGGAAGGATGACTCCCTTCCAGCACTGAACCCTCTGGGACCTCACTGTCCCCTCTTGGACCCCTCAGCACATGTAGTTATGCCCCAAATGAAGGGACAAGCTTACATTTGCTTCCATGAAGGAAAGGTTAAGACTACAGCAATTCAGGAAATGAATGCAGGTGCAAAAACACACCCTGCATACACACACACACCTTCCTTCTCTGTTGTTCTATATTCTTTTTCTTTTTATCCTACACACTTGAGACACCTCACAATATCTAGGTCTAACAGCTGGAATGTAGGCAGGAAGAAAATAGCATCATCCCTCCTGTGCAAAAGGAGATGACCCAGCAGCTCAGTGAGACTGCATGGTGAACAAGGACTCCGGGCTCTGGAACTGCTGGCTGAGCCCCTGCTGGAGTACATGGGACTCTTTTACTGCTGTAACTATGGCTAGATTTGTGTTCCTATACTTGGAATTTTCAAACCTGGATATGTCTCGTTATGATGAAGCTTCTACACCTGTATTACAAGGCTCAGCTCTAAATACATTCTGAACCAATAATTACGCAATTTCCATTGGCAGAATATTTAATTGTATAATTGTATTCTAAAAACTTTATTAGACCATGACTCCTAGTTGTGTGTTCATTAATTAACCAAAATAATCAGTCGATCTTCTCTTTATGGTATTTTTATACATTGGTAGATAATTTTTATGCTTGTCTGTATTTTCCTCCAGTAAACATTGCCAGATCTATAACCATCCTTGTTAGTTCCTACTTTTCAAATCCATTCTTTTATGTAATGCTTTTCTAATTTATACTCCTTCATCCTCTTTTTTCCTTTATCCCATAAGGACTAAAGAAAATGATAAAGTTCCCATGATTTCAGCAGTTCAGGATCAAGACATGGTTTGCAGTACTTAGCAGAGTCATTTAAAACAAAATTTGCCATTGCTGATTGCACCATAGATAACTTGTTTTTAATACCCAATTTCTATTATGTCCTTAAAATCACAGGGCTCAGCAAAACAAATGTGCACAGTTTGTGCACACATTTATCTTTAATTTAAAGCACAATTCACCCTTTGCTCAAAACCATGTAACAACAATTCAGGTTTTGTACATAATTGACTCTTTTTATGAAGCAAAGAGTAGGGCATTTATATTACTAAATTTTGCATTTTTGGAAGGAAATAATATCATACCACACAACCTGCAAAGCAGACAAGGGGAAACTACAAACCATTGTGCACCAAAGACTTTGATTTGAACTAAATTGAAAGTATTTAAAATAATTTGAAGTATAGTTTTAAAAAAATCCAACAAATAATCTTAGTCAAAATAGTTATAAAGGGATGCATGCAAAGGATGTTCTTTTAAATAGGTTATACTCATTACTGCATTTTATTTCAGGGATTGATTTATGTGCATTTTATAGAGTCCAATAAATAAAGACCTCTGCATGTTATTTTGTGGGCTTGTTTAAATAATTGATTAGGATGGCATTTTCAAACTTATCTCCTCCACACACATGTATATATTTTTATAAATCCTGCAACAAAAAGCCCAGCTAAACTATGTCTAGAGCTCATTAACACTACAACTGAATTCTCTTCCTAAAAAAAAGGAAGAAGAAACAAAGAGAACTGTTGCACAATCATAAAGTAACCTGGCAAAACCAAACTTTTATTTGTTTCTAAAGTCCTCAATATAATGGATGTCCTAAGGGAGCCGACAGGACTTTACTAACCATGCAAGCCTTCTGACTCTAAACAAAAGGGAAATTTGAACTCAGGATGCACAAAGACAACTCAGATGATCTCATCTGACCAGACAGGATGTCAGACCATGGCTCAGTCTAGATTACTCACAGATTCTGACAAATATTCAAATGTCATTTCTTTATATATTTGTTAATTATTGGATGATTGAAATGCAGGGTCACCCTCCCCTCCTAACATAACAAGACAGTGAAATCCATATACTGTATCAATCAAGGCTGCCATCAATAGAAAATTGCCATCAATTATCTCTCTAAAGAGCAAAGCTGTGTTTAGCAAAAACTTGGTTTTAGCTAATAATTTAGAGATTAGGTATATGAATGTAAACTTTTATTTGGTGGTTTACTCTTCCCTATCTGTGGAAAAAAAAAATGGCAAAGATGATGTAATATAAATAAGTTTGTAAAAAATCTGCAAAGAAATGCAATGAACACCTGGTATTAATAGTAACAGATCCCTCAAAGACAATCATACAATTTGTGAGCTGGTTTCAGTGTCCACAAGATCTTGCACTGGATGTGAACATTTTCTTTGGTTCGGGTTTAAATTAATTTCCCCCTATTTTTACCTGTTTTCATTTAAATTGCCTTTAGGTTTGATCCATATTGTTAACAACATTAAAACAGACCTCACACTTGTTTTTTATAAGTAAATGGAAAAGAGAAACAAATTCAGTCCATTCAATTGTAGATTCTAATTCCCTAGACATCATTCACCTTGGTATGGTTGGAATAATATACAGGCCAGAAGATGTAAAATATGGGCAATTATTTCATTACTCCATATGATTATTTCTGAGTATCCATAATGTCCATAAAAATTATGCTCTTACTCTATACCTCATTCAGTATTCTCCAAGATGGGTTAAAATCTATTCCTTCTATTCACAAAACTGCTATATAAAGACACAGACAGATGAAATGAGCTGCCCAGTGTTATTCATTCTCTGAGCAGCTAGAAATAGTCTGAAGCCTGTGGCAGAAATAAAAAGAGAATTTGTGCTTTTGATGAGCGGGTTTTGCACCGGAACTGGAAGGACAGAGATTTCTCAAATATGATGAGAAGAAGGGCAAAAGCAGGAGGTAACAGCTACTTTGTTGATGGGTTAACTCTATTTTAAAAAATGCTGGCATTTGTTGCAGTGGAATATTTCTGAAAGATTGTGGTGGAATGGCTGATTTTTTTACAAGAGATGTTTCTAATAGCAGCAGGACAAGACAGGCTCTAATGCACTAGTGAACTCTGCACAACAAATAAGCCAATTAAACTCACATCACATATTCCACTTACTCAAACCATGAGCATACAGCCGTAATAAATCTAATTACAATGTGATGATGTAAGAGACAAAGGCTATTGTTTATACAGGAGGCCAGAGTCTCTCTCTCTCTTCTTTATTTTTTTTTGTCTTTATGTTTTTTTAGATTTTCTCAATTTCATTTTGGCAACTGTCATTTTACAGCTTTGTTAATAAAACAATCTGAGAGCTGCCATCTCTTCTCACACCCTGTATTTATTTTTGTAGAAGCAAAAATGTAACAGTAAAGAAATAATATTTTAATTTGTAAGCTCTCTCATGAATCTTTCTAGTATAATCTCCTGAAAACAGGTTAGTTCTTTTAAAGCCAAATGATGGTTCTTCAAATTAAAGTTTCAATGATCAAATAAAACTTTCTCACACAGGACAAAGCTAGCACTGGGACACAGCACTGCCTGTTAATATTGCAGGAATCATATTTTAATCTCCTTTGTGAGATTTTCCCAGTAACACAAATAAGGGAAAAGAAAATGTTAGTATTGGCTCTTGAAATTCCATTCAGGGAACAGAGTGAAAAATAAGTTAAACCAGTGGAGAAATAAGATTTGGTTGCTTCATTTTAAGTGGTGGTACTGAGTTCCATCTATTTTCAAGATTTCTATTTCTCAGTTATGAAAAAAATCTTATTAGAAAAGAAACATGGATTAGTTTAAGTCAGAATATCAAAGTTTGCAAATTTTCACAACTACAGCAACTAGCATGTGAATGGCAAACTGTTTTGTAGCCAGCTGACTGAATAAAGTATATAAAGGTTTTAAGATTATGTTTACAATTTTCTTTAAAAAATCTCAACCACAAATCTCTCCAGTCTCTACTTTCTCGCATGCTTCCATAATATTTATAGAAGGATGATGATAAGGTAAGAGTAATTTGTTATGTTATGGTTTTGTTTGTTTGGGTGTTTCGTGATTTGATGTTTTCCTTGCTTTGGTTTTTTTTGTTTTGATTTTTACTAAGAGACATTAGAAAGTCATCCTGATTTCATGAAAGAATTATTTATCATGTTAGATTTAACAGTGACAAACCTTCTTTTAAAAGAACTTTTAGTGGGCTTTTTATTTATTTATTTTATTTTTTTGCTTTGAGAAGAAACACTTTGAAAGAATAAATAACTCTTGAGAGTACTTTAACTGGAAAACTAAGTAATAGTAACTAAGAGTATCCTAGTTATTACAGTGGAAGATTCTTCAACTGGAAAGACAGCTTCACTAGAATCAAAATGCATGAACACTGTCACATGTTCAGAACACGTCAATTTAAGAAGTAGTAACAAATGTGTTGACACAAATAACAAATGAGTAACAAAGTAACAAATGACACAAGTAACAAATGAGGCTCTAGGATTTTACTACTTCATACTTATTTGTTTTGGCTTATGCATTATAATATTATTTTATGCACTTAATATTGTATATTTGCTATTGAAACATTCCCAAATACAACCCACAAATGCATCAACTTTGACTTTGCAGTCCAACCAGAATGAATGAAAATATATTCAGTTTTACATATGAAAACTGGTTGTGCACTAGCACTAAGAAATAATTAGCTCTCAGTTTTAATGAATATGTTTTCATCTCCAACTTATACATGATTATGTAAAATCCAAATGATCCATTGATTAGTTTAATTAATTTCAATGAACCCTGCAGCACCTGCAGATTGCTCCCACCAGATGGGGCGCGGCTTCGCGTTTGCACGAATTCTGATCAAGGTCTCACTTTGAGTCCAGCAGGACTTTGAGCAGGCTTCCTAACACATTCCCAAGGAGCCTGTGACAACACAGCAATAAAATAAATGGCAACAGAGTGGAAGCTCCCTGTCCCAGAAAGAAGCCTTTCTGTTGACTGAGGAAATCAAGTGCCACCACTTTTTTAAAAAGTAATAAGGTGCTGAGTATTGTTCTGGGAGAGCTTCTGGCACGACAGAATCTGCTTCACTCTTTACAAACAATGCCTTCCTCAACAAAACATCTTTATCTCTTCAGAACCTTGCACTGTGCCATGATGTCACTTAGCCTATGGAGCACATAAGAAAGTCTTTATGGTGATAAACACGGGCTGATCTTTCTGAAACTTCCTCTGCAGGGCAATTTTTCTACCCTGTCATCTGTCCTTGGATATTTGCTTTCATATGTCCAAGATTAATGAGGCATTTATATTCAGCTTCGATGCTGCGGAAGTTAACATTGTTTCTTCTGTAATGGAACAGAAATGAGCTAATTAGTGACCTTCAGATTTTGGATTAAAAATTGGAATTTTTGTAATTGGAAACATAACAGCACACAGAGCCAGCAACAACAACAAAAAAAAATGTTTAAAGATCAATTGATGTTTAACAAAACTGTGGCACAGTTCTCTGGGAGGAAGGAAAGCAAGGATGAGAAGTTGGGAAAGGAAGCACAAATAGAATTCTGATTAGAGCTATGAAAATAAATTGACTTTTCATGGGTGAATTTGAAAAATAAATGTAAAATAATAAATTTTTACATTGTGTGGATTGAGTACTTATTGCTCATCAAAATGAAATAAGTGATTTTGCTTTCTAAGCTTGTAATAGATTTTAAAGAAATCCCTGTGATTAACTTCTATTTTCCTTTCAGTATAAACATAATTTTGAAATAAAACCCTTCAAATATTTCAGTTAAAATTGTTGACTTTTTCCCCTTTTAGGCTAAAAGCTTTCCATGTCATTTCAAAAATGGCTAAGTTCAAAGTAAAATGAACCTTTCTATCTAGAACTAAGGAACAGGACAGCTAAAACCAACCAACCAACCCACCAACCAACCCACACAGAGAAAGAGAAAGCAAAAGAGATAATGAAAGTAAGAGAGATGGAAAGAAAAAGAAAGGATGAAAGAAAAGGAAAGAAAGGAGAGGAAAGAAAGGAAGTCAGGAAGGATCAAGACAAGAAGGAGAAAAAAAAAAAAATCCATTCTCTGTGCTTGCTAGCATGTGTGAGAACTGCCAAAGCAACCAAGGCAGCTTCAGAAGCACTACTAAAGAATGTGTTTTGTTTTCCTTTCTATGGAGAATTGTCTGAACAAATTTGACTAACAGCTACAGATTTTAAATAAAATTATTGTGTGGCTTTCTAAATTTCTCTGAATGTGTTAACAGCATTTCCAAGGACAGTGTCTCTTTTTTTAAAAGTTACAAAAATGTCTTAGCACATTTAAAATATTTTTTTCCCTTTTTTGCAATATTTTTTCTAAGCTCTAAAGTAAAAAGCAATTTTATGGTTTATGAAGTCTCACGTGAAAGAAGTTTTGAATACAAGTTGATCAGAAGTTATATACCTCCTATGTGCATTGCAGGGATGAATAATTTCAGAATCAACAAACCAATGCATAAATCATCTAGTATTACTGAGACTAATTGGGTTAGCTGAGATGTCTATCTTAGCTGTAGCACTACCTCAGCCTGACTCAGCCAGGCTGAAAACCATAAGGATCATCAACTAAAATCTTCAAACCACAAGAATCATAGACTGAAAACAGCAAAGCAGGTTGCAAAAGGAAAATTATAGAAGTCTTGGAGAACCTCTGCTGGACCTGTTCCCTTCTTACAGTCTCTGTTTTTGCTTTATTTTTTGGGTTGTTGGTTGTTTCATTCATTTGCTCTGGGTGAGATTGGAGGAGAGAAGGACTGAAGGAGGGAAGTAGCCGAATCTGGGGGGAAAATCTTTTGCAGAAGCCTGCAGATCTGAGCATGTATGTGGTTGGGTGTTCCTGCCATCCAAAACAGTGTCATTCCAGCAATCTCTTCTGTGGTCATTGAGCAACTTAGGGGACAGATAACCTGGTGAGGATGCAGGTATTCTGGGGGAAAAAAAGCCCAAAAGCAAAGCTTGAAAGCTCAGCCAGGTGCTAAGAGAACATAACTGCAGAGGCAGGAGCAGTTCAGCTTGCACAGAACCAGGGTACATGTACTTCACCATCTGCAGGCTTATGAGGTCTTGCTTTAGGGCTTCAACTAATAACTGAGAGATTCATTCAATGATTTATCACCTTTACATCAATTTCAGTGGACTTGAATGAAAATTTAAATAGCCTGGTATTACAGGAAAAGAGTCAGATGGCATCACATAACTAATTTCTGTCTTCAGTAGGCTCTAACAAACTTTTTTCTTTAAGGAACAACTCACTTTTTTTTTTTTNTTTTTTTTTTTTTTTGTCCCAATACTAGCATTTTTGGTGACAAATTTTCTTAGTATATTTGTTATAACTTAAATGGGAAAACAACAGTAAATATGCATTAGTTTAAATGTACTTCAAGAGTGAAAAATCAAAAATCCAGGGCAGAGACCAAGTTTCATGTTGGAGGCTTTCCCTGATATGAAGCCTTTAAATGAAAGTAGAATGTAACACCTATGAGTAGATGAGAGGTTCAAGAAAGAAAGATTTGTAGAAGTCTGGGTTTTGTGTCACATAGTCAGACATGACAGATGATTAAAACAACCACTTCTAGTTTGCAGATCAGTAAAGACTGGGTCTGTGAACATTTGTAGCAAATGGCCTTAATCACAGAAAAAGATCTAACAGAGGATCCAACAAGGATGCACGACAAGGGCTGCCACTGCCTGTCTGAAATATCTTAAGTATCAGATATGTCAAATATTTCAGACTGTTAAAACCAAACCAAACTAAAACCGCCCTCATCATTTCTCTATACTTTCAAAGTATCTTTGTCCTTTACAATTGCATTGTCAAACACTTTATTTATTTCTGCCAGTGTTGAGGGAAATGCAAGAGATTGATCAATTGAAAGTTCCAGGAACTAACTGAGTTACTTGATTTCAACTTTGAGCTGATGTTACGTGCTCACTTCTGTTTCTTATTTCCAAAATGCCATGGCTTCCCCTTGAGTAACAAGGGTAAAACATGAAATTGTGTGCAATTTATCCAACAGGTTATGCTTTCATGGTTTCAAGCAACAGAGATAGCTCATCTTAAGAAATTAACAGCTTTCAGATGAAAACTGCCAGTGCTTGGATGACAGGAAATAGCTGAGCATCTGGGTGTTCCCAGCCTGTTGCAGTGCAAAGAGGGGTTAACTTAAGCCATTGGTGCTGATGAGTGACATTTATTTCTTCCCCACATATGAAAATTCTCAATCACACTCTTGCATCATGATTAAATTCTAATATTAATGCATTTCATTCCCATGAATGTACTTTAAACTAACTTTAATATCCTAGTTTCCTTAATTATCACAGTAAGGTACAATCTCCTCTCTAACTAGGACTGAAAATAACTTCTTGCTTAAAGGTCAACCATTCTAAGCAGTCTAAAATCTGTGCAATTTTTAGACTTCATCATGGTTTGGAGAAGGGAGAAAGGGACAGAATTACTGATCCAGATGTGATGCCATTTTAGAAAGTAGAACTGACTCAATACATTCTAAGAACCCTCTTTCTTATTCACACTTTCAATCTGACCTTAGACGTTAGAAAAAGATCTTACACAGGGAAGAAATATTGACAGTATTATTAAAAGAAGAGATAGGTTTTCTGAACTACTTCAGGAAAGCCTGTCCTTGCCCCACAAATAATTTATTTTCAGAAAAAATGATTCAATGTAAACTTTGGGAAATTAGGACCTTACACCTCTGCTACATCCACTAAGCTGGACATCAGACCTGGCAAGTGCCACAGAAAATCCTGAGCATTTTGTTACTATTTGGTCAGGGGAAGCAGAAGATAATCACACTGGGGTGTGTAGAAACTAAGGAGGCATATTCTATACATTTTAAATTGGTAATTTTGGATGTCAGAACAGCCACATAAAATTGGGGGACTGGATACATAAAACTGAAATTAGATATATATTTCCATATCTTTACTTTGTTTAGTTTCTTTACATGTACCCAATGGACTGTGTGGCTCAGCAAGGAGGTAAAGGAGAATGTATGAATCCTAGTACAATTTTCAGATTAATACCTTCTCTCTCAAGAGCTATTACAAGCAACCCAAACAATTAGTTCAATTATCTGAGCTCTATTTATCTTTTAAAGACAGAGAATAATAGTTTTGTCTACATGTGCTGTAAATGGATTCTGAAGGTAAATGGAGAAAAAGAATAAAGAAACTGGTTTCAAACCTCATTGTAAGGCTAATCTGTTCTGAAGTGCTACCAGTGACTCCTAGGGAAGTTTAACTCTGTAATAAATGACATGTGGTCTAAAATACATCCTTGATGGCAAATATAAATTCATACTCCCATGATTCCAAGCTGAAAGACTCGCAAAGGTATAAAGAAAAACTTTCCACTCCTGAAATGTTTAAAATACATTTTCAAGTTCTGAAAAGTGACTGACTCTCACAACTCACTCTCAGGCATGGTTCTCTCTCCCAGGAGAATCAATACCCTGATGAGTTTGTAATGTGAGGTGTTTGCACAGAGAAGCAGAGAACTTTGCTTACTTGGGGACCTCCTGCCATCAGACACAGCCTCTTCTCAGGCTCCACCTGTCCCAACTAACAAAATAGTTTGAGTTCACAAACTATGAAAAGTTTTCGGTTTTTTTTTAATGGCATTTAAAAATAAATCACAGTACTTTTGCTTGCCTTTTAGACTTTGAAATTTAAAAATCTTCATTTTTGTTACATGAGTAGAATTAGCAATCTTTCTTCATAATCTAAATTTATGAATAGTTATGACAAATAGGATAAAGTCATGTTTCCCTAAATCCCTGGACCTGGGATTCTGGGGAAAAGAAGTTCTATTTAGCATATTCTTTGAATTTAAAATTGGAGGAAATATATATTTGACCATGTGTTTAGTCTGGAAAAAATCATGTGAAATAACAGAATAAAATTCCTTATTCAGGGCACTTTATTAAATTAATGCTACAGCCTTTATAGAATTAACAACTTGTATGGATTAGTGGTTTTTGTCTAGTCCATACTTTCACAAAAACTAGACTCTGTATTGGTTTTAATTGCTTTGCTGCTGATTATATATCATTCCCCATTCTGAAATTAGTTTTTTGTATGTTTTGAATCTGAAACACAATTCAAAATCACTTGTGGCTTAACAGAAGAGTCCAGTATATGAAACTTGAAAATGGATCAAGTGTTATTAATACTCAATATTCCATTTTTATTAGATAACCAATTTTGTCCAAATAAAGTTAGGGTAATCTTCTAACCCCCATAACCAGAACACCAACTTCAGAGAGCAGCTAGAATAGACATTGCTTCAGGAGATGCTACACAGGCATGGGCAAAATTCCAAATTAATATCCTCTGGTGTAAATTTCAAATATCCCCATTTACTTATTCTAACTCCACTGGAGTTTCCTGCTGGAGTGAAACCAGGGTGAGGTCAGAATCTGGCAGTTCATTATTGAAGGCAGTCCATGTCACATGCTGACTGCTTTCTAAAAGTAATCCCACTGTAATATGGTCAGCTGTGTCTAGTACCAAATACTCACTGTCTGTCTACTGTAAGCTTTGTGATGGAGCTGGTTGGTAACTTCGCACTTAAAATTTGAAGTGAGGCTTAAAGGTGCTTTTGAACATTTGCCACCCAGAATAATAATCACAAATATTCATTACAATTGTTATTATGCTCTCCAATTCCCAAACAGTTAAGAAATATGTTGCCAAGCCTTTTCATGTGGTGTCACTACTTGTTTACTGTGAAGCAGCTCCCCACCTCCACCCACCTATCACTAGAACAAGATCAGATTATGGCAACAGGACAAGCTGATTCTAAAACATCTATTTGCTACCATGATTTACAAACCAAATGAAAACAAAACTGACCTAAGTGTAAAGCAATGTAGTTTAAAGAATAACTTAAGATCAATTAATGTAAAAGAACTACAAGCATTGCTCTGCTGTTTAGGTCTTACCAGCTCCTCTGTTTTGCCTTGTGCCAAACCCCCACAGGAGCCTCCTTTAAAACTGGTAACTGAGGGAAAGAAGTAGTAGAAGGGAAGGAAACATAATGAGATGTGCATCTGACATTTCTATGCTACATCATATATCCCATTTTTGCTGCAAAAGTGCTGTTGAGGGTGATCTCCAGCATATTGGGGAAACAAAGTCTGAGCAAGTGTTACCATACTGCAAGAACTTGGGCCATTGTTAAATGCTCCATTTTTCAGTCATACTGAAACAAGTGCTAAACACTATCTCTGCACTGTTAGAAGTCAATAATCTTTTATTGAAAAAACAATATACACAATGTCTGCTTTGCTCCTGGAGCCCTCCACAGAATGGTACCACACACAGTACCCAGTGAGTCAACAACACTTTGTAGTGTTTGTTTCCTGTTTCATCTGATTCACTGCTGTTGAGGGTGGAGCTGCACAGACCCTTTTATTGACTCTTGTGATACAAAGGGTTAAGTCCAGCAAACACCTGTTTGTGCCTTATTCTTACATATTGTCTATATATGATGGAAACTTATTAAAAAAACAATAATTGTTCCTACACAGACATCCTAATCCACTTATTCCATTCTCCTGTATGTTTTATGAGTCTTCATTTTTTCCACTCCAAGTGTGTTTTCCACAGAAAAGACAAAAAAAACCCACTAAGCCAGGATGGACTGCTGAAGAGGGACTGTGAACATGGTGCTAGGACACAAGTCTCAAATTTGACACAAAGATACTACCAGCCTTTGGGGAGAGATATACAGGACCTTTTCCAACACTGAAACATTCTGAGAGTCATCCTAAAATACTAATTAAGCAAGATCTATGATAGTCATAAAGGGATGTTAAAGTAGCCAGCTTTTCCAGTACTGCAATATTATTTGCATAAGAAGAACAGATGGATTTCTAAAACCAGTATGATGGCTCTTTCTGCACTTCACTGCTCAGATTCTGGCCAGATCATATCCTTTTGGCATGCTTACTACTAACAAAGCTCAATAGAGGCAGATAAAGGAAGAATAATGGACACTGACTAAACCAGATATTGCCAATTGATCTGAAATTATCCATAAGTTCTTTAATATTTATAGATGAGCCGTTCAGTAAAATACTTTCATGTGCATATACATAAATAGGTATAAAGCCTCTGAGAAGCTGCAGACATGTTAAATGTGAAATTTTGATTCCACATATCATACAGTTTGACATTTTCCACTGAATCTTTGCATGAAAGGTAACATTTCCATACATATTCATAAATTTGGAAGTCTTCGAAATGTATCTATTTAGAAATTGTGATTTCAATACAAATACTTCAACAGATTGTATTTTATGTATATGTCTTTTTATCACATAAGGAACTACATTCAAATGTGGAAAAACTCTACTCTGGGTAATTTTCATCCTTATGTCCCATTATAGATTTTCCTATTTGGAGTTCCATCTGGTCTTCAATATCCTTCTGAGTTTATTACTTTAATGAGATCATCTTGGGTTTACATACCTATAATTTTATTACTATTTGGAATTAGCACTGCCTGCTTACCTGTCTATAGACTCTATAGTCTTACCTTCTAAGCATAATAATGAGCAATGCTTGTGTAATGCTGATACAGAATGAGCAAAAGGGCTATAAGTGAAATAATCTTGTTTTGAAGAACCCCTAATTAAGAAAAAAGACTTCATGACAACCTTTTTCTTAACCATTCATATCCTGTTCTGGAAAAGTAACAACACTCTACTTTAGGGTTTACAACTAAAAATTGCCATTTCTGTCTAATGGACCTCCAGTGTGATCTTTGTCACTGGCTTGTAGTATAAACTTGAGCAAGCTTGAGGTTTGGGACACTGTCAGGATGTCAGACATATCAACAGAAGCATTATAAGCATTATATAGCTACTATGCATAAATAATTTTAGGAATATTTTAATGTTTCTGATCTGCCAAGTTCATAGCAATTTGGAACAAAACCCTGGCATACAATCAAGACAGGCAATATCTATCTGCATTTATGGTTGCATATGTAAAACAAGAGAAATGACTGAAAGAGTTACCAAATCCAGACCACTCTTCCTGGAAGACAGGTCCTATTTTCACTTTCATAATTCTACCAGCTTCATTTCAAACTAAGATTTCACCCTTACACTTCCCTCAGAAAAACTGGTCTAGCACCTTTGAGTAATAAGGCACATCTTCCAATTTTCAGCCAACATCTGTTCATGGCCAATTTATTCCCATTTATCCTTGTGCCAAGATTGCACTTTCAGTAAAGAACCTTTTACCACCTTTGTGTTTGCACCTTGGAACAAAGCAACTATTTATCAACCACATTTTTTACTTTATATCAAGCTCTTTCTCTTTCCTGTCATGAAACAGTCTCTCAATACGACTGATAGAACAATATCCTTTTCTGTTCCTAACAATATTAGGTTTACCTAATAATTTCCTATGTGACACCATATTAAATGCTTTTCTGAGATCCTGAAAGATTAAATTTAACTTTTTTTGTAGTAAGTTACTTTTGTTTTTCAGAAATACCGGTTATCTTAGAAAAATGCAACCTCAGCATGATCGACCTGAGTAAACCCATGATGCATTTCTCATTTAACCACTCTATCCCTAATTATTCTTTCTTTTCAAAATTTGCTCATAGTTTTTTCATGCAGTCTAGCTCAGCCTCCTCTACGCTCCAGGTCTTGTCTATATTAAAGTTCTTAGCTCTTCATTCCAGTTGACTTCACTAATTAGTTTTCTTAATCTTTCAGTCTTCCCTTTTCAAAATTTGAATGTTTAACTGCAGACCTATTTTGTTTATCCTTCTATTCAAGTTAACTGAATAAACTCATGAACATTCAGTCTGTTTTCTATGGAAACTTCTGTAATATGTTGCTTAAAGTAAGTTCAAAGACAACCACTTCTTCTTGGGCTGTCAACTATTTGATGACAAAAGGGGTATATCTGGAGCTTATTGCTGTTAGTAAGGACATGCTATAGCTGGACATGGACAATATTCCATTGTGACCAAAACTGCTGCAGTTTTCCCCCCCATATGGCATGGCAGAACTTCTGCTCTGTGTTGCTGTCCTTATATGACTGTGCTTATTTTGTTTTATTAAAAAAAATAAAAAAAAACAGGAATTTTCTCTCCAAATATATGTACATTTCAGAGCAACTACCAGAAGTATAATTATATTCTCATGTATGTGGGCATCATCTCTAAGCAATACTGACATAGGAGGGAATGGGCAGCTCCTGAAATAGACATCTTTTTCAAAGAATGTTATAAAGAAATCAATATAAAATTAACAGTACAGAGTGACTGCAAAGTATCATGAGCTTCACAGGAAACTTGACTTTTTTCTCTTTTTTCTCAATAAAACCTTTTCTTTTCAAACTCTCATTGAAGTCAGTGAAGAAAGGTTGCTGTTTGATAGGAAAATTTATCCTTGTTGATAACTTCATTTCAACTGAACAAGTAAGCATGTGACACTTGGACTTAGATCTCATTTTTACTGACAGTGTAATATCATTTCACTAGATTTTTCTCATACAAAATGCGTTAAAATGTGGGCTGCTACAACTGGACATACTAAATTACTGTTTTGAACTATAGTCTGAAATAATTTTGCTTTCAATGAACATATTTCTGAAAAAAATAGATAGTAACTGCAAATAAACTACTTGTGTTCTGCTCAGAAAGCCTGCTACTCTAAATTGTCATCTGCCACACTGCATCCTACAGTGCCTCAGCCTGAAAGGGACCCATCTAGCCAAAATAACTCCGAGATGTCTTTGTTTTCAACAAAAAGCTATCCTGATTCTCTGCAGATGCTCTTCAAGGACGCTTTAGAAGTTGTTTAAGATAGACTTTCCTGAATTGAATAGGACCTATTATAGAGTGTAGTGAAAAACAAACATGAGATTGTGCTGGTGAACCTTACAATTAAACAGAGTTTTAAAGCTTCATGGAATTTTTGTCAGGTAAATCAGCTGAGAAAGGAGTTTGTGGAAGAGGGAAAGGTGCTTGTGCACCTCGTCCCTCCACTGGGCTTCTCTCAGGTCTGCCCAGGAAGAAGTTAAGATTCAGGCTTTCTCCTGGGGGAATCTGATGAGGGTGTAGTGCCCTCTGTGCTGAGACCCCCAAGGACCTGTCCTCCTGCCCACCACTCCAGAACCAAGGAGAATATTCTATTCCAAAATCTACTTGGAAATCCTGTGGCCTTACTGATCCACAGTATAGACAAATGAAGCAGATCCTGCAAGGAAGAGAAGGGTCCTGGAAAACGATGTGCCTGACAATGTTTACTCCATCACTTATAAATTTTCTGTGACACTTCCATACATGCCTTTCACTCCAGTCCTCAGACCCTTACAAAGATCATCAGAGAGAGAACTTCCTGTTCCCATTTTTCCTACTTAAAAAAAAAAAAAAAAAGTCTTTCAGGCTTCACTGGTGCCTCTTACTGTATCTAGTACTTCAGCTTTTCCAGACAAACTTGGGTTTCCCAGTTTACCATGCAGTGGTTTAATAATTAAATTGAAATAAGCTAAGTACAGGATCTAAATTTTAAGGATGATAAGGAGATGTGAGCAATGGCAGGTTTTCAGGAACATTTCTTGGAGCAGGTAAGGTTTATTTTGGGGGAGTGTCATATAACAAATATATTCAGAATGTCTTCCATTGTTTCAGACAGCACAGATTCAGGAGAATAAAAATGAAACTATGGGTTCACATCATTCAGCTTTGCAATGTGAATGTAAATAGTATATTATTTGTTACTAGGCACAGGGCCAATTACCTGTGTGAACTTGGTAAGGAACCAAGTTTCTTAAATAGATATAATATCTGCTTTAAAAAGATTCTAGAAATCCTTAGTGGATAACATACAACAGACAAATTCAAAAATAGCTGAAATATACTGCATTAGGACCACTGATTTAATTATGTTACGAGGTTGAAAGGAAATACTTATGATGATCTATGAAAATATCTTTGAAAAGTATCTTGCTATTGTTAAAAACAAACACATAGAATAAAAATGCAATATACCTTAAAAACAAGGAATAATTTCATTCGAGATAGACATACTGGCACATTGAAATGCCTGCATGTTTTTTTTCAGAAGATGCCCTCTTCTGAATACAGCTTTCTCTTGGGCAAATTGTTTGGAATATTGATAAAAGCAAGATTTGATAAAGAGCTGAATGCTAAAACAGGGGAAAACTACATGAAAAATAGCAACAGAAGTAACAGAGTAGTGGATCACAGAAGCACACAGTATGAAAGATGGTATGGGTGAGACAAACTTTCATTCATCTGCCATAACACTTATTTAAGATCATTAGGTTCTTGAAAGTGCAAATTAATGTTGATAAAGTATCTAGATACAGAACAAATACCTCATTAAAAAATTCTGAGAATTTACTGAAAGCCTGAAACATCAAGGTCTGAGATACCACTTACACCAAGTAAAATATACAACTTGTGTTACTTGGCATATTGTAATCTTCATACTATGGTTGAATGTTACTCATCATCAGTGTACTCCTTTGTACTTTGCAAATGTCAGCAAGGACATGAGATCATTCTCAAGAGGAAAGTCTGTCCTGATAAGGAATTGATTAGCATTACAATTTCATAATTGCTAGGCCATTTATCTAGGCAACCAAAACAGATCAGCAAACAGTATGCCTTCCAAAATTTTATTTTTCAATTAAAAATTTACACTCAATTATCACAGAAACTTTGGATATTCTGTTTTTTTGTTGGTTTGGTGTTGTTTTTCTTTTTCCCTGCAAAATTAAGAACAATAAATGGTGACTTGAAAACAACTTACTCTTATTTAGTAAGAAAACAACAACTGTTATTTAGATAAATTAATTTAAGTCTTTCCTTTAATGACTCATGTTTCTCAAGAAAAATAGGTTGGGAACTGAAACTTGTTGCTAAGATTATTTTTTTATATCAGGAAAATGAATATTGGCTATAAGGAAACCTCAGAAATGTGCTCTAGATACATTACTGCTATATTTAATTCTAAATAACATCTTCGACATTTCTCTACCCCCTCCCCCCTGCCAAAGCACAACCAAAAAAAAAAAAAAATCAGTATTTTGGCTGTGATGTGAAGAACACATCATTCCTTGCAAGACAACCATGTAAGAATAAGAGCTTCTGGACAGATTTTGATCTTACTAACACCAGGATAAATGAAGTGTCACTTTCTTGACTTCAGCAGATTTACAGTTAACTGTGATCAGAATAAGACCTTAAAAATTCAGGTTTGGACTGTGATGACCAGCTGCTGAAGCTCTCCCTGCAGACAATGTTTGAGCACTGGCACAGGAGGCCCAGGGAGGCTGTGGAGTCTCCATCCTTGGAGACAGTTAAAGGCATCTGGCCATGGTCCTGGGCAACTTGGCTGGCCCTGCTTGAGTAGGGGGGTTGGATCAGATGACCTCCAAAGGTCCCCTCCAAACTCTGATTCTGTAAAGTCTCCCCATGGATTTTCTGCTCAGTCAGTGCTATCCTGTCATTGCAGACAGATCTGAAGTGATTTCACTACTCAGCCCGAATGGAAATGCTACAAGGGGAAAGGCTCATATTGGTTTCCCAACACCAGGAAAGGAAGAGTGTACTGGGAATCACACTGGGGTGTTCAGAGGGCTGGAAGGACTAATAGTATTGAAAGAGTGAATGTGGACTAAGGGAGACAGGGGTGTCCACATCTGGGGAAGACAGAGTGGGAAAGCAGGATAAATATCCAGATCAGAAAAGGTTTTTATACTCTGTCTCTCAGTGGAACAACTTGCTTATTTCTTTTCTCCCAGGCAGCACAGATATGTACTGAACCAAGCTAATTCCCCAAAAAGAGCTAGTATTTCCCAAAGGCTATGCCTTGAAATGAAGAATAGCCCTTAATGACAGTACCTGTTAGCTAACACTGAAGTACAGACTGTTGTATTGAGCCCACTGAGGTAAAGGGAAAGCTTTAGAGATCAGTCATTTCCTTAACACTTGCTTGCCCTTGTTTATATCCTGCCATTTCACAGTCCTAGTGTGCAACTCAAATGTGGCCTTGGTCACTGTGGTCCTTGTTAGCATGAGGTTGAAATGTCCAGCTGATCTGGGGGGACAATGGCAGAATCAAGGGATCTAAACCCCAGAATTCTGGGTGGTTATGGTCTTTTTGTATGTGGGTAAGGCAAGATAATGATGATAAATGTAAATCTGAATCCCAGAGGAAAAGACGCATTCCAGAAAAGGTTTTTCAAATGCTGTCTCCCATAATGAAAGTTGGGAAAAAAGGAGCTGCATGTAAACATTAAAGTTCCCAAACATATCTCACCCTGCCCCAGCTCCCCTTCCCTTGGTCCAATTCAAATAGCTGTGTAGAAGAAAGAAGAAGGAAAAAAGAAGGGAGAGAATTAATCAAAGAAACTCAGAAAAGTGAAGACATTCCCACAAGCTTCTGCTTTTATCCCTGGAGACACCTTCTCAACCATTCACCCATCCAAGTGTTAAAGGCATTTTCTTTAATGCTTTGCTATTACAATCAGCTTTTCTATCATAATTTGGGTTTTTTCTTGTTTGTTTTCTCAGCACGAAGTCACAGCAAGGTTTATGCTTCTTTTACAATTGACCTACACTCTGAACATGCCCAGACAACAGGAAACTGGTTTCTTTGGAAACAGGAGCTACATGAAATCCTTTAGTATTTGTATTCATTTCAAGCTGTTCACACATATGTAACAATAAGGCACCAGACCTTCAGCATGTGATTCAACTTCTCCAGGCAAGGTAATTAAGGGGAACACCACAGTGACACCCCAGGCTGGTAAAACAAATTGGTGCAATTTGAATAGGAATAAAAATTCCATAATCTAAACTACTTTTTCTATGTATAAAAGTTCTTAGTGGTCATAACAATACAGAAAGCACTAGAAACAACCTGAGTGACTTTTGTTCTGTGCAGTGTGGAGATGTTACATCATCTTCCTGATGATATGGAGGCAGCATGGCCACATATATTGAAAGCTGATCGATGGAGAACAACATATTAGCCATTGGTGGGACTAATAAAGCTAGTTTAAAAAGACTGAAGTCAAACTGAAGACTTCCTAATTTCCCATTAATTCTGTTTTTGACTTTTGAAGACTGCAGCTGGACACTGACAGTCTGTCTTGGATACAGCTGAGACAGGGGAAGGTGATACCAGTACTTTCAGTCCACTTTGTGCTCTGAAAGCAATTGCTGGTCCCAAAATAGTCATGTCAGAAGAAACACACACCAGTTTCCCAGGCACTGCCATTCACAGGGTGGTATTAACATAAATTTCAACCTTAAGGTGCTTTAGGACAAAGTATAGGACTGTGAATAGCAGTGACTGAGGCATCAGCACAAGGATATTGTTCCTGCTTCAGTTGCTGCTGGAACTATAACCTTTAACAAAGCTGTGGGCAGAAAGCAAAAATAGAAACATCTTATTTTACGTCTGCTAAATTTAAAACCCCCCACCTCTCAGAGCTCAGTTTCCTCATTTCCTCAGAATTTTTCAGCAGATAGCAAGTTTCCTGACTTCACTGACACTTCCCTCAAAATTCCATGACATTTGGATGTGCATAAATCAAAATGATGCTGAATTTTCTTTGGTCAAGAATGTGTAGAGATCTTCATGGTGCCTTCACAATTACATTAGAACGGCAGGACTGTGCATGACAAATGAAAAAGAGATAATGGAGACATCCTTCCCCGTGCTTTTCCATTGAGGGATTCCAGCAGGGAAGGAAAGTTTGAGATTTTGAATACACCTGGCAGAAATAATCATATTTCAATCAGTGAAGACAAAACTAAAGCATTTAGTGATGAGATAATTTAATTATGATGACAGAACTGGATTTTGTGAGGGAGCTACAATTGTTTAGGTATTGAGACACGTGGGTGGAGAGGGATCAGAAGTTATGTCCCCATGTGATACAGAGAAACAGAGACAGATGTTATTCAGACACACACACGCATTCATGCAGATATGTATACAAAAATGGTAAACAACAATGGTTCCAAATTCTAAGGTGAATACTGCTTAAGAAGAAAGAGCTTTTTTCCTAGTAATACTACTGGGGTTTCTATTTCAGGGTAGGATTCTGTTACAATAGACAAAAATTTCAGAATAATCAAGGTCAAGGGACACAGATATGGGAATGCCTGGCAAGAGGAAACAACTGCTCATCTCAACAAGAAGAGATAACAGAATCAGCTCAATTTAGTTTTGTTTGCCAGCTCCTCGAAGCATACTAACATCTCTTGATGAACCAGGGTGAAATCTGCTATTGACCTAAAAGTGTCTATGGTTGTCCTTAATTGTTAAAAGACTATGCATCAGACTAATCAAAATATATTCAAAAGATTCTTGAGTTTTTGAGGTAAAAGTAAGGCAGTTACCTTACTGAGGTAGAAAAGATTAGAACTAGGATAACAGTTGGCAAGACTACTAGTTTAGAGTGATATTTTTTGAGCCATGGCCAGATTATAGACTGTTTTAGCATTGCCAGTAGATTGCCAGCATTGAGGGAGGTGTTGACAATCACAGCTGATTGGAGTCTCAGTTACTTTTCACCATTTTTTCACTAACTGAGGAAGCCATGTAATCACAGTTTCTCCACTGCTTTCAGGGCATATGTTTGTAAAATGTCTCAATATAGTCAAAGCACAGGTACAAATCTGAAATGAGCCAGTGGCCTGGGAACTCAAAAAAGCCAATGACAATTGGGCAAGAAAGTCAGGTTGATTTTCCAGGTAAGTCCATTGAAAAAATGCACTGCTCTGCAAAACTGCCTCTGATATGAGCTACTGTGTTTTAGCTACCACAGATGATAGCTATCACAGAGCAGAGAGTTCTGCCACTCTGGCTGGTTTTGGAGACAGGGTTTATTTGTCAGTGAAAAAATCCTTTCTTACCAGGACAAAAGACAGAGCATTAAATCCTACAGAAAAATCTCTTTGCCTGATTTCCTCAACTACAAAAGACTGAAAATATTGCTGCCACACAGGGTCTTTACAAAGAACCCGGAAAGATTTGGAGGCGTCCAAAACCAGTCATGGTACATGTTTGAGAAAGAGAGATAAACCTCAGTAATTAAGAGGGCCACTCCTTGATTTGATGACAGAATCAAATCCTCCCCAGGAGGGAGGCAGGAAGGAATTTTATACCAAAATGTGCCTATAGCCTGAGGCTTTTTGTCTCCAGTTTGGTTACATGTATGGAGGTTCTCTCAGGCAGACACAGGGAAAGGACTGTGACAGCATTTTCTACCAGATCTTTCCTAATGCAGAGACTCCAGAGTTTGAACAAGAGAAGAGGGCCTTCAGGCAGACCAACTACTACCAAAAGAGAAATTCCTTAGGCCCTCAAGTCCAGTTCCTCCTGCTGGAGTTCACCCTGCCAAAAAACCCTGAACATCAAGTGATCAAGCCTTCAGATGACAGCTAGAAAGTTCTTGACCCTTATATTGGAAGCTCATTTCGGATCCTCATTCTTTGAATAATTGAAACCACCTTCTAATCCTTTTAATCCTCTGACTAAATTTCATTCTTCCTAAGTGTCAGCAGCAACTCCTGATCAGTGCTTAGATGAGCCAAGAATTAAAGAAGCATGATGCCTTCCAACGCAATTGCCTGGAAAAAATCTTGATGAGAGCAAAGCTGGAGTATTTCCTTTGCTTTAAGGACATACTAATTAGTGGGGGATAATCTATGCCATAGGTGTTCACAAAATACTATTTCATACTATGCACTTAACTCCTTGGTTCATTTTCTGTTACTTATAAGACCTGTCTTCCCTAATTCACTCAGTCTTCTCCTTTACAGCCTGTTAATTTTATAAGCATGATTTTATTAATATACTCCTGTCAATAAACTGGAAGGTTGACTTGTCTTTGAACAATGATGACTTGACATTAATAACAACATGTACTCTTTTTTTTCCTTCTTTTTTTTTTTTTTTTCCAGATGGCACCACAGTTTACCATCATGGTCCAGAAAATTCTAAGGATTAGGCTTTGCACACCTTTTATTAACAAGCTCTCATTTTTTGAGGATTTAAGGAAGACATTAAGAGACAAAGCCCAAGAAGGGTGGGGGACGTATGGCAAACATGATCAGAGTCTTGAGTTATGGGGAATGGCAACACATGGAAAATATTTCTCATTGTTTTAGGCAATGATTAGATAGCAATGGGAACTGAAAGATCTTAATTGAGTTACTACTACAAAGAAACATAATCTTTAAATTTTCAGCCTCTGGGTGACTTTATCCACAGTAAATCAAACAAAAAATCACTAATGATGAAGAAGAAATAATTAATTTTTAGTAACACACTCAGCAGTTAAATAGGGTGTAATGACAACACCTTGTGTGGAAGAGTCTGTATCAGCACATGGATTCTGTTCATACAAGATGTTTTATGAATAGAGCTTAAGAAAGATGATTATGTAATCATAGAGTTCCAAAGAAGGCAGAATATGACATTTATTTTTTTCATTATTGCTTCTATTTCTGAAATAAAAATGTTCATGCATGTCCAGAGAGACATGGAACTGGATTGTTTAATTTCTCTGAAAATATCATCCTTGAATTCTCTAAGAGAAAAAGCAAATTCTTTCGTGGGGTTTTTTTATTCTACAGTAAACTGATCTCTCTTTAATTTATCTTATAATATCTTTCTGAAAGTACATGGAATATATTCTACCGTATTATATGAAAAATTTGAAGTCTACACGAAGTCTTTGAAATTCTCTAGCGGAATGGGCATCATTAAAAGTTGCGGCCTTGAAACGTGAACAGGAGGTAGAAATGAATAATTTTTAAAATTAATCAAAGATTCTACATATTTGTATGACATTGTTTCTTAGAATAATTAAGGCTGAATAATTTCTTCAGTAGAAGCTATGCCTGGTGTTTCCAGTACTATTTGTTCTCAGCTTACTGAATTTGTGAGACTTTAATAAACCACAAAAGAGACATTTCTACTGGACACCCCAATAAATCCACATGCAAAACATAATAACTACAGAACAAGATATTTTGAAAATGAAAACCAGGGTGAGATTTGCTGTATCCTCATTTCCATGATACCAATTTGATGAGAAGTTTGCATTTGTTCTGAGAAATGCAGCTGTGCCTTGAAACAGAAGTCTGCCACTGATTCCTGCAGTGCCCATGACTGGAAAAATGTCAGAGGCTCTCACACATTCTCCCACATTTGATCCTGACACAAATGCTTAATTCTGCAGCCCTTGAATAGCCTCAGTACTTTAATGGTGTATGTAGAGTGAAGCTCATGGATGGACCCTTGCAGGATTGCATATTTCTGCGCTATTGATATTTCATCTGAAACACGGGAGATGCTAATTGCCAGCTTTGCAGTGTTCCCAGGGTGGCCATACTAATATTAGTTTGCATATTTGAACTTGCAATGTAGCTATGGCAAAAAACCTTACAGCAAACAAACCCAGCAAGGAATTAAAATTCCATTCCTGTGCAGCAAACATTGTCCAGCAGCTCTATAAATTTAAGCCTCTACTTATTAAATCTCAACAAAACACTAAACCATTACTTATTCGTTCCTTCTTTTACTCTTCCCCTTATTTGACAGTATTATCAGAACTCCCTATAAAACTTACAAGCAAACAATTTGGCTTTCTTAATCAAGAGAAATACTATAAAACAGCCCTTCACAGGCAGAAATATAAGTAGAAATTATTTAGACTTTTAAAATCACCTCAATAACTATCAATAATTATAAAATCGGACATTTAAGATTCAGAATCTATTAAAATATAGTGTAAATATAACAATACAGAACAGATTTCTATTTATTTCATTATTAATAATTTCCTTTTCTTATTTATCTGCTTCAGCTGGCTTTTGCTCAGAAGCCTGCATAAGCACCTCATTGGCAATTCCAGCAGAAGTTTCATGTACCCTCCAGTCAAGGCTTGAATTGGTCACTGGAAGTCATTCAGCTGTCTTTTAAAGTTTGAGGCATGTACAGCAAACCCACACAAAGCTCAGAGGATATCTGGAGGCCAGAAAGCTAAATACACATCTTCCAGGCTGATTTCCAGTGGAGAACCTGTATTTCCTCTAATTCTTCCCCAAAGCTCGCAGTACTGACGCTGCTGCACTGCACGGCCTCCCTGAAGTGAATGAGCTCTGTTCCTGGTAATTATGCAGCCCTTCAATACACTCACTCCAAACTTTCCTTTCTACTGTGCTATATTTGACACAAAATGTTTAATCAGGTTCATTTATCATGACTGGAACAGCCTGACTCATTCCCCATTTATAATTAGAAAGTATTTCATCTAATAAATGTTGAGTGCTCTCAGCTACCAAAGTCAGTGAATGAACAGTTTGCTTACCACCGTGAAAGGCAGAGGGTAGATAAACTTGTTTTATATGGAATTAGAAGATTACCAGATTTTTTCAGGAAATTTTCAAAATTTGAGGCAATAAAATATTACTTAGGTTCTATGTAAAAGGGCCCAGCTTGGAAATACAGAGGTAGCAGATAACTTGTTCACCTTTCTGCCTTGGTCAATCTGTACCTAAAATGGTGGCAGTGACAGCTTTCTTCCTTTGTTAAGAACTTCCAGGAAAGTTTAATTACTCATTCTATATCTGTATCCTAAGCTGCTAATATCTTGACTTTGTAAGAACAAAAGTGTAATAATAAATTTAATGCAAAATTAACTTACAAAGAACAAATTTAAAATACCCAACCTGTAGCCCCAAGATTAAAATAAAACAATGAGAGATTAAAATGTTTAAAGGCATTAAGATGGACATACAGAAATCTGCCCTTCTTTATGTCTGCAGTCTAAAGCCACTCTGCATTTTTTTTACTTTTTATGGTACTGTGTTTGCCCTATATAATAACACTGAGCAGTGTTGATTGCTTTAACACAGCTGAGAAAAGGTAGATCATAAACCCTTGCCAATTAATTTAAACACTGCATGGTCAGCCTTGAAAAAAAAATGCTATGATTCCCTAAAATGGAGAATTCTCATCAGTTCCTATTGTAAAGTAAAAGAAAAAGAACTAGAGTGGAAAAAGAAAAGCATAAAAGAATAATGCAAGGAACAATGGGTGAATAATAATGAATGAAATGTCCCCACTGCTGTATTCTCTCTGCCTGAAGGCCTTTACTGGGGAGGGAAAAAACCTGGAATGTGTGTGCTAAATTTTGAAGCTGTGTAAATTGGAATTTGACAGCTAAAGCTGGCTAAATGAGCTGAACTTCTATGCTGGTAGGTATTTAACATATATGGGGCCATAACTTTAGCAATGAATCTTATAAAATAGGAAACACTCTGTAAGAATTCATATAATGAAAAGAGAAATTTATAGAATATGAATACCTAGGAAGATCATAAAAATGAAGTGCATATGCTAGGAGCGAAAATTCTTTCTGCTAAGACATTAATTTCTTGGATACTTTTAAGGAGTTTAGGCACTTCCTGGAATATGATTGCTTTACTAAATATCAATTAATTATTTAGCTTTGGTACTTGATCTAACCTAATGCATCAGTTAAATGCTTAAAGCTAGGTAGGGTGAATGTAGGCCCTATTACTTCATTTGTAGATTTCAAAGCGTGTTAAGTTAGAAAATAATTAATAAATGTCTTGTTATAAAAAGACCATTTATTTTTGTAGAATCATGGGTCAGAAGGAACATTTAAAGGTCATCTAGTCCTCTGGACAATAAGCAGGGACATCTTCAACTCGATCAGGTTGCTCAGAGCCCCATCCAACTTTGCCTTGAATGTTTCCAGCAATGGAACATCTACCACCTCTCAGGGCAAACTGAGCCAGCATTGCACCACCCTCACTGTAAAACAATTCTTCCTTTTCTCAAATCCAAATCTACCCTCTTTTGGTGTAAAATCATTAACCCTTGTCCTATCAGAAGAGGCTCTGCTAAAACATCTATCCCCATCCTTCTAGTAGGCCTCCTTGTCGTGGTTTAACCCCAGCTGGCAACTAAGCACCACACAGCATTCATTCACTCTCCCCCATCCCTCCCCACAGTGGGATGGGGATGAGAATCAGAAAAAGGGAAAAGCCATGGGCGGAGATAAGAACAGTTTAATAGTTCAAAATATAATACTAAAAGTGTCAATAATAACAGTAATGAAAAAGGACATAACAAAAAGAGAGAGAGGAATAAAACCTAAGACAAACAAGTGACACGCAGATGTGATCGTCCCCTTCCAGCCAGCTCCACACAGTTTATATACTGGGCATGGTATGGTGTAGTTCTGTGGTATGGAATACCCCTTTAGCCAGCCGGGGTCAGCTGTCCTGGCTATGACCCCTCTGGCCTCCTGGTGCACCTGCTCACTGGCACAGCCTGGGAAACTGAAAAGTCCTTGACTTGAACAGTACTGAGCAACAACAAGCCATCAGTGTGTTATCAAAATTATTGATACAAAATGCAAAACACAGCACTGTGACAGCTACTAGGCAGAAAATTAACTATTCCACACCAAATGAAGACCCCAGTGCTGAAATGGCACAATAAAGGTCTCCCTGGAGGCTTCGCTTCTCCAGGACAAACAGCAACAACTTGTCCTCATAGGAGCGGTGCTCCAGACCCTTGACCATTTTTGTGGCCCTCCTCTGAACCCATTCCAAAATGTCCATGTCTTTCCTGTGCTGAGGACTCCAGAACTGGGTGCAGCACTCCAGGCAGAGTGGCACCAGGGAGGAGCAGAGGGGCAGAATCCCCTCTCTTGACCTGCTGCCCATGCTGCTTTGGGTGCAGCCCAGGACAGGGTTGGCTTTCTGGGCTGTAAGTTCACACTGCTGCCTCATGTCCACCTTTCAATCCACCACCACCCTCAAGTCCTTCTCTGTAGGGCTGCTCTCAATCCCTTCATCCCCCACCCTGTGCCAGTACCAGGAGCTGCTCTGACACACGTCCAGCACCAGCACTTGGCCTTGCTCAACATTGCAAAGTTCCCATGGGCCACTCCTCAAGCTTGTCCAGGTCCCTCTGAGTGGCATCCTTTCCTTCAGGCTTGTCAACTGTACCACTCAGCTTGGTGTAATTTCCAAGCTTACTGAGGGTGTCTATTTCATTGATGAAGTTATTGAACGTACTGGTCCCAGTATGGACCCTGAGGGACACAACTTGTCACCAACGTCCATTGGGACACAGAGCCATTGAACACTACCCTCTGGATACAACCATCCAACCACTTCCACTGAACTTACCAAGTACCTATCCCTCCAATTTAGAGAGAAGGATGTGGAGAACTGTATCAAACTCCTTACAGAAGTCTAGATGGAATAGACAGCTCTTCCCTTGTCCACTGATGTTAAAGTTAATTTAAAGATATTATTTAAGTCTGCTATTCAACCAATTGATTTTTTAAATTTAGTGGAATATTATATAGTTATTTTCACTGACTGTTATTCTGACAAAGCAATTATACCCTGCTCTTAAGCTGATGCAGTTATGTCCCCTACTTTAACTGACTTTCTGACCATAATAACTTCTTCCCCACCTATGGCTTCTTACAGACTCCTGATCTTCACTTCAAAAGATCAGTGTTTCATTATTGCCTCCACCCAGGACAATTATCTATCCATTTCTGACTTCATTTCTCCCACTTTATCTTCCCTTTGCTTTTTTCCAACTATTATGCACTGAATACATTTCCTGCCCTCCCTCACTGCTGGCCCTTGTCTCACCAAAGTCAGACAAATCTCTTTCCTAATTCTCAGTACAAATCTTTCATGCCTACTGCATTGAATTCAGGAGGCAAAGAGCAGAATTAAAACCCAACAGCTAGACAGGTTATGGTGTCTGCCAACCATTGTGCTACTTCCCAGCTGAGTGCTGCCCTGTGTTTGAACAGTGATTTCCATTAGTAACGTCACCCCCAAGGGCCAGCTTAATCTAACACATCAGATCCTAGGGAAGGTACAGCTGCTCCCAGGCTCTGCAGTGCTGCCCTGCCTTGACTCCTGTCCTGGGAATGTCAGTAAAACTGGGGACCAAGAAGGCTTCTCTCTGCCATCCCAAATCTTTTAACACAGAGTAAAACACTATAAAAACTTGCCTCTGTATGCTGCACACAGTTGCTGCAAAGCAAATTATTCAAGAAGAGTATAGAATAGTTATCTAAAAATTTCATTTTACTAGAGTAAAATAACCCATGCAATTCATAATTAATACAATTATGAATTATATACTGTAGGTCATTCCAGTTGACAAAGAAGATTTTAAATAATTTAGGACAACAAATCTATGTATAGCCATTAGAACACACAAATTAGCCCTTCATTTGAATGCACTGCTCAGCCTTGTAAAACTACAGAAAACATTTGTAAAGAAATGGAAATATAAAAACTTGCATATTTTCCCTTGCAGTGAGCACCAAACAAGCAGAGACTTGATTTATAAGTGAGAGCAGTGACATATGCTAATGGATTTGTCATCAGGAGATAATGCAATGCCATTAACTCATCTCATTTCAGATTCTAGCAACTACATGTCATGGTAGGTAACACAAGCAGCCTCAAGGTCCCAGAAAAAGAATCCAGGAGGAGAAAGAGAATTTGCAAGACACTGGTTCACGGGTGTATCTCACTCATGGTCAGCGATGTCTATTTTAACTTTGTTGGATTTCACGTTTAATGAGCATCATATTAAAGAATAAGTAACTTGACTCACTGAGTCCTCTTAACTCTATTGAGAATGAATAGGGTTAGCTGAATCCCATTATTTTTGTATAATAAATATGCACCTGAAGGAAAGAATGCTGATTTCTAAGTGTAGAATCTCAAAACTGTCAGAATTACAACAAAACTTGACAAAAAAAAAATTGCCTTTCATACTGGCTACACAATCTCTCTTTTAGGTTGCATCTAATCAAAGCAGTTCTGGCAAACATTTAAGTAAAAGAATAACTGAATTCATATATATTCTCACTAAAATCAATAGTATTAAGCACAGGTAAAGATCTGCTCTTCACACAATAAAATTAAAGATAATTTTCTCTTTAGTATTTGCCTTAATGGCATTATTGTTCATTTAACATAAGTAGTACAACAGTCTAGACCATAAACACATGCATAATATTGATTAAAACTTAAGCTACTATAAATGTTCTCCAGAGAAATTTGTAACAATTTACCAGTTTACAACAGATAAAGACCTTCCTTAGTGATACCTCTACTATATGTTTGTCTCTGTCTCCTAAATTATGGAAGTAATTATGTACTCATCCAATGGACTGGAATGACTTGCAGCAATTCAAGTCTGCTGGATCTATTGGAGTTCAGTTTAATGTATGATAAATATAGGTTCTATAAATTTCTTTACTTACTGTGTAAATGAGTTAACATCAGCTATTAGAAAATAAAAGTTCAGAGCATTACGAGTGAAAAAAAAAGTAGATGTCAGTGTCTTTGTCTGGGTTTTCAAACAGAAAACTCCCATGTGGATGGCTCTGCTGACTCCCAGATGAGGTTCAGTGATAAAGTAAATCCAGCTTTAGGGTTCCTAGTACCAGATCAAAGGTGGTATAACCATGAGACACAAAGTGCTGATCCTGTTCTAACACACATTGTCATTTCAAATATGTCAAAATATTTTTGATAGCTTAATTATAATGGGAGGCCTTTTTTCCCCCCTAGGTTAGGCATTGGCAATCCAGGTATTTTTCTGCAAGTCTTACATGTTTTAAAAGCAGCATAAAATCAGTAGTGATTCCTCTTGCTAAATCAGCATAAATGCACTTGTGTACCTCCTCTGCATCAAATCTGACTTGTCAAATGACCTGAGAAAGCACAAATCTGAAGCAGGAAGCAAGTCCCTCTTCCTTGAAACCCCTCTTGGACAAGCTTCAACTGTGGACTTGAGCCATCCCACTCATCTCTACTGAGATACAGACATGAAGTACCAGCAGGCTGAGGTCTCACTGCATAAACAATGGCCAGCCTTAAAAGGATCCCATAAAGAAAAAGTAGCTTTCAATAATTAGGTTAAACCATAATTTTCAAAAAAACCTCACTAATTCTGCATGATTGACAAGACATGGGATTTGGAAATTTTATCAGACTGTAATAGGTTTGGCCATTTTAAAATATAAATGCAGACCTGAACCTGTATGCAGGAAAACTAAATTGAGCCTTGATATCAGTGTGTTTATCATAACTCAGACTGAGTGTTCCCAGTGTCTCAAAATTTTGGTACTAGTGATTTAAAAATAGTAAAATGAAGTTCATTAGAATAAAAAAGTACTGGAGTTTCCATTCCCATTTCAAATTTTACTGATTTGATACCAGTGCAATAAGGAGAATATTGCTGAAGATCAAAACGATAAATTATGTTCATTTTAAATTAATTAATACTTGGTTAAACATGGATATCTGAAGGCACAAATATGGATCTGTATGTTAGCTGCTAATTACTGAAATCAGTCACTAGTGAAAGCAGATGTGCAGAAACCTTTTCAGCATATTTTTCTAATGCAATTTCCTGGTTTTATTTGCCAATGTCATTTTTAGATTCAGCATGAAGAAAAGTAACTTGATACCAGTGTCCAGGTCATATAATAGCAAGACAAGAAGCAATCTTGTTCCTCAAATGTTTTTCACATTCATTAGCAGTCTTTCAAGAACTCATCTGGCCTGCAGAAACTATCTGTTCTTCTTTGGAAGTGGTTAATCAGGGCTGACATACAGAACAGTGTATTAAAACCCAGAACTACCTACAGCCAGGGTGTGTCTAAAGCCTGAATAAGGGTGTAATTCTGTGCACATCAACACGGATGCAGAAAGCTTTGGAAGAGTGTTTGAAATCTGTAACACAGGCCATGCAGCCCCCAAGACACAACAGCCACAGCCATTCAAAGTATCAAACCTTGGCCTTGTCTGAACAACCATCAGGTTGTTTCTTGATGAACAATAACCATTTGTAATAGATTTAGAGGGAAGGCATCCAAACGTGGGATTCCTCAGTATACTGATATATGCTGCTCCAGCAGTATCAAGTATCTGCTCTTTTCATGCATGCCTGAGTACACCTTGTGGGGAAGGGAGCTGTAAAACCAGTGTGCCCAGTCCAAGGAGAGATGAAGGGGAAGATGCTCCTACAGGCCATGATTAGAGCTGCTGTATTGGTTTGAGTGGCAGGGTTTTGGTGGTGGGGTACACAGGGGTATGTGTGTGAGAAGGGGAGAAAAAGTTGCTGCACAGGAGCAATTGCAGCCAGCAAAGAGAGGAGTGAAAATATGTGAGAGAAACAGCCCTGCAGTCACCCAGGTCAGTGCAGAAGGAGGGGAAAGTGGTGCTCCAGGCACTGGAACAGGGATTCCCCTGCAGCCCATAATGAAGACTATGGTGAGGCTGCTGTGCCACTGCACCCAGTGACAGTGACCCACACTGGAGCAGTTCATGTAGAATTTCAGTCTCTGGGAAGGACTCATACTGGAGAAGTTCATGGAGGACTGTCTCCTACGTGAGGGACCCCACACTAGAGCAGGAGAAGAGTGTGAGGAGTCCTCCCCCTGAAGAGGAGGAAGCAGCAGAGGCAATGTGTGATGAACCAACCACAACCCCATTCCCCATCCTGCTGCACTGGTGTGTGGGAGGAGGCAGAAAATTCAGGAATAAAGTTAAGCCGAGGGAGAAGGGAAGGGTGGGGGCAAAGATTTGGGTTTATCGCTCTTTATCCTATTCTGATTTGACAGGTAATACATGTTTTTTTTTCTCCAAGATGAGTCTGTTTTACCCATGATGGTAATTTAGGAGTGATCTCTCCCTGCCCTGGTCTTGACCCAAAAGCTTTTTGCTTTATTTTCCCCACTGCTGCCTAGCTGAGGAGTGATGGAGCAGCTTTGGTGAGCATCTGGCATCCAGGCAAGGTCAACACAGCACAGCTGCTGAAGAAAAGGAACTGTGGCTAAAAAGGAACTAAGTAGCTACTCTTCCTTTTCTGTCCAACACAGACAGCTAACACAAGGAAGAAAATACCAAAGTTTTGTTTTATAGACACCTGAAGAATGGGACAGTGGAGAATGGAGCATGCAGTGGGGATGTGGGAAGTAGTTTTTGAAGAAAAGTTAAAAGGTAACTGGTCACAGGGCACATAGAAACTTTGTCACTGCTTGGTTTGTAGTGCCCTGTCTCCTTCCCAAACGTACATGAATAGTTTTAAAATTCTAACTCATGCAACTGACACAAAAATTGTCAGACTTTTCCAAACCCTATGTGCCTACCATTTAATCAGGTATTTTTAGCTGGAAATGATATTGGTGGTATGTGGAATCTCTTTCATATCCGTCGCCTGTGGCGTTTTAAAGTCACTTAATGTGTCAAAACAACTTCAACTGACTTAGGAATAGGGAAAGGTCTGTTTTATGGGGTTTCTTTTAATAGTTAGGAATATATTACTTTCTCGTATACAAGTAATAACATCTTAAATATTATGATATGATATAGGAGTTATGGTCCTCGGTAATTCAGCATAAACTTTTCATATCACCATATGGAATTCTCTGTGTAGTCCTAGGATTTGGTTGCCTGCTTACATTTTAGTTGCTTCTATAATAAAAGCCCAAGTTCCGTAAGTAACTCATGAGGAGCAATGAATAACTTCTTATGTAGCAGCAATAAGGAGACATAAACGGTAGGTCTCCAAGTAGACCTTCAGATCTTTAGAGTCCTTTAATGGTGATATTCCTGAAGTGCTTATCTAGGTCGTTAGAATTTCCACATCTTACAGGTTATGTAGGAAATGCTTCTAATGCCACAAGGACTCGATAACGACTGCAGTATCATTTTCCAGTTTACTGTGAAGTTGTATTTTAACAGAGCTATAAACACAACATGTAAGTTAAAACCTATCGGAAAAATGAAAAGTAGGCTATGTTTTGAAAATCAGGTCAGCAATAGGTAATCTTGAAAAAAAGATTTTAGCTTACTGAAGACAGGGAATGTAGAGCAGATAATATACCAGCACAATTATAAATAACAATTGTGTGCAGCAAAATGAAGACAATCTCCTCCTTAGTGCCCAAAACTCCAAGTGGCACAAATATACCCAGTTAGAAAATTCTCAAATTGTTAAAGTAAATACAATAAAAAGGATCAGTGTTCATTTAAGTCCTGGGTTTGTTCCACAAGCCCCTGGTTCTGCGTTTGCCCACAATGGGACAGGCTTCTGGACGTGTGAGAACTTCTTAAATCTTTAAATAGGGATCTGATTAGGTGTAAGTGTCCTTGCAAACAATCATCACTTGGAAGACTGGAATCCAAACGGGAACAAAACACAACCACTGAAAATAGTGTGATTGTCACAATGTTGTAAGATTATTCCATCAGTACTTTTATTGCTGCTACACAAAAAGACACTCTAGAAACCAAGACACTATTTTATTACACAGCTCCTTCAATCACAGGCATATTGAGACTACTATGAATTTATGCTGCATGCACCTGAGCACAAACATACTGATAGAACACATTTTAAATAAGCAGTAGATAAACTGAATAGCAGTAAACGCCAAAACCATTGAGACTGATTAGACCTTAAGTCTACACAGGGATGTTGAGTCATCTCACATAGGATACTGAACATCTGTGTGCCACTATTCAATATGTGACTGCATATGTTTAGCATATAAGCACTTTTCATTTATTAGTTTCTGATGGCCTACTTGTGAATTGTTGGCCTAAACATCAAATTTATTTCTCAGTTTTTCTTCATACAAGTTATCAGGTTCCTTCATTAATTAGTATTTTTATTTAATAATACTGTGATATAACAAATAGTTTTCCGATAAGAACAAAAATTTGTTGAAAAATAAACTGGAAATTATGAGAATGGGTCAATACATCTGTGGTAATGTTTGGTGCTTCATAATATATTTTATTAATTAAACAATTTCTTCAAGGAAATTAATAATAGTAATTCTAAATAAAACATAGGACACCATAGACATATAATAAGCAATTCATTGAATAAAAGGGATTCAGCAATCCAGACTTCTTAATGACAGCCCTGTAGAAGACCCTAATGGGTCTCACTTAATTATGAATGAGTTCAATAATGAAACCAGACAATTTAAATAATTACACAGAAAATGAATGAAAACCTAATTTTAAAGCACACACCACACACACCGGAGCAAAACAGAAGCACATCACTGAAGAAAAAGTTGAATGAAGTCAAAGAATTTTCAATAAAGATTTTACTTTTGCAGCTGGATTTAATGTCTTAACAAATCTTTCAAAAATCCAGTCAAATGTTTTTGTCACAAATAGGAATGATACATCACAATTCTGTTAAACATATCTTTCAAAAAGAGAAGGAACAAAAGTTTCATTTATGATGGCTATGGTGAATATCTTTTCTTGAGAAACTGTACCATTAGAAAGATGATAGTGTTTCTGTGCTTTCAAACCCATTCTATTAGACAAAGCAATGTCTGAGTCATTTTCCCTGGGTATCTATGCTTCTTGCCTCTCCTAGTACATTATTTGGGACATTTTTATCTCTAGGAATATTGAATGAAACAGGTTTAATTCTGAAGGAGTGTCTTTCTCTCCTGTAGCTTGCCTGTATTTCATTTCCTATCTGATAATATTCTCTTTCTGAAGGTAGTACTAAATCCTGTTTTACGTAATGTGATGGTCTAAATATTGCAATGAAATTTGGTGAGGAGGAAGATTTATTCTCAGAAATGTTATCATGAGACAGAAAAATATATATTGAGAGAGAAGATATTACTAATGGGTTTTCTCCCCGCTCCCCGAAAGATAAGGAACATTTTTGTCTGTATTTACAGAGTTTTGGCCCTTCAGGGGGGACCCTGGCCCACAAAGGGACACGGTGGCTACTATGATCAGACACATAATGCATGCAGACACACTCTGCCCCCCTTTATCCTCAGAGCACTGTGCATTCATTCTGCTCTTAACAGCCTCCCCCAGCTCTCAGGTCTGAGAACCACATAGTACGACTTTGTTGACATGAATTCTTTTAATCCAACTCATCCCTGCTCCATGTGTTTTTGTGATGGACATGGCCTTAAGCACAAGGAACAGCACTTTCACCTTTAAAAGACTGCAGACTGATGGAAACCATTCCTTCTTCACCCTGTCTTATTAACAGTGGATGAGTCAGAAAGAAAGATGTAACAGGATGCCAAGTTGGAAATTATTTTGTAACAAGCACTTTCCAAGTTTTCCACATGGTGTCAGTGGCTCCTCTCACTTTTTGGAAAAGAAGAAGTTAGATTAATATATTTCCAAACTCATCTGTGGTGTCACATTGCAGTTGTACATTGATTGTGTAAATACTTTTATCATTGATGCCATGCACCCTAAAAATTGTTTCGTTTGCACTTTAACTGAAGAATTTGTTATGTGTTTGACTAACACTTCTCTTTAGCACCTAAACACTTCTCTTTAGTGCCTTCCTCTTAACCAATTGCCTTATATTTTAAGATAGGCAAACATGCAAAATAACAAATATCCTTCCTTAGTAATACCAGCCCAGAACTGAACAAACCTTTTATCCAACAGACAATCCATTGACAAAAGCACTACCCTTTCCATGCACCCAAGAAGTCCAAAATAGATGTTTTACTTTAATTGCACTAAATCAATAGACTGTCTTGCAGAACACTCTTATTGATTTATGACTCATGACATATATTACAGCCACAGCTATTTTTAGTGTCTCGGTAAAAAGGAGTTATGACTTTGTTCAGAAGACAAGCAGTACAATAGTAAGTGCATTGCAAATGTTAAACTTGAATTTTAGATTTATTTCTTTTTGAAAATGAATTGACCTCGGTTTTTTATATTAAAAAAACAAAATACATAGAAGTTGCCTTTTAAAACCAGCATTTAAAGTGTCATTCAGTGAATATATTTGACTTTATTACTTGAACTTTCAAGAACTTGGATGAAGAGAAAGACAAGAGGATTGCAATGTCATTTATTGCTGGACCTGCATATGGCACTGTGCTCTGTCAACATGTACTAAGCCACATAAAGAGTGTCCTGTTGCCACACTTTCTTGCTGGTGATGCCCAAGCAAATTTTCCTCTGAGGATAATCTGAAACTATATCGAGGATCTACCTGGCTACCTGGCTGGAGAGCAAAACCACTTTTAGGCACAGTCTTAATATGCCCTCCAAAAGCAGGGACAAAGTTCAGGCACATGCTAACAATCCATATTCCCTCTATACATAGTCCTTATTGCTCTTAAAAGTAGTAATTTTACTAAGATGTTCTTTGTTCTTGGCTTTAGTCACAGACAGTAGTGACTGAAGAACAGTGGTCACCAGACAGCACAGGCAGGAGGGAGGATGTCCTTTCCCATAGATAAAATCTTACCTTTAATAGACTCTAGGGATTCCTGTGAAGAAAGATTACAGATATGCTTCCTAATGCTTTATTTTATTTATTTTTTTTTATTTCCTTTACTTTTGTCTCTTCTTTCTAAAGTGAAATCAGTGAAATCTCTGAAATCAAATACATTTGATCACACTTGCCTAGATTAACAAGGAAGACCTTTCCTTATCCATATTGTCCTTTGGTTTGAAATGCTCTGCATAGTCAGTCATCACTACCACAGCACATGAAATACATCTCCTCTCAGGGATCTTAAGATTTCTCATTGAAAACTGCAGAGGCACAGAAAATGTAGCCAAAGTGCAGGTGTCAAACTGGTACCCTGCCAGTTCTCCTGAATCTGGAGGTTGTGCTTCCAGGAACAATCCCACTGGCTGGGACAGAGAGGCATTTGTTTTTATGTGAAATCCTTGTGTCACTCTGCTTCTGGTCCCTTTAGGAAACCAAATACTGTCTGTCACACACATACCAAAGGCATGCACATGTACTCCTGTCCTCTGGCACACCCACAGCAGCACCTACTCCAACAGACACAGACAGCTCCAGCTGCACCAAAATGAGCTACAGGCTGGCACTGAACCATCAGAGAAGCTTTCAGGAGAATTGAGTATTTCAGAAGTTTGTACTACCACTAATTTTGGTTTTTCAAAGGCGAATGCACTCTGATTAGAGTCTTCTTCTGTGCATAATATGTTTTAAATAAAACACATATTTTGCAGTTTCTGCAGCTGGAATTATAACAGAGGAATAATTAGTACTACTTTTAGTGTACAGAATGTGCTATTACGAAGTACAAATATAACCTGCACCTTTGATACTTCATGCAGTACATCACTTTTTACATTTATTTTTTTTTAATAGATTATCTGTCACTTTGTGAGAACTAGGAGAGTTAGATTTATAAATTGATAACAGATCACAGAGTATTTTTCTTCTAAGTTAGTGCTGGAAAATCACTTCTATTCATAGCCTGCATGAAAGGAATTAGCAACCTCAATAAGTTACTGAAAAATCTATCCAATGCTGAAAAGTCACTACTGCATCTATTATTCTAATTAGCCTTACCATTACAACACATCAGCACTGGAACATAAAGAGATATTTAGAGCCTGATCTAAAGCCAGTAAAGGAAATAAAACAATGCTAATATGTTCTCTGTACCATATCAAGGACCAGTATTTATACTTGGCGGTCACATTTTTGAAAAGTAAATACTTAAAGGAAGGCATCTTAGGCTGTATTCACATTTTTCTAGAATTCTGAGCATTTTTCAACTGTAGAATCCGAAGAAATTTAGTACCTATAAAAATCAGGGCTTCCTTCAGGAAGAACTACTGATATTTAATTTGAAATATCTATTACTGAATAGTCAGAATGGGTCACTATCTTTTAATTCAGATTTTTGTTTAAAGAAAAGAAATTTCTGGAGATAAAAATGTGTACAATATAAATTAACATCTCAAATAATACCATGGAAGGTGAGCTGTACCCTGTATTTCACTGCAGTGTTACCTGCTTTGAGGCATTATTTTGCTCAGTTTCTCAGGTATATAGCTTCACTTACATTTTGTAACAGAACACAATTAAAGAACAAACACAAAAAGTTATAGATATTCCCAAAGGCTCTTGATGAAATAAATAACTTTATGAAAACTGAGCTGACATTGTAGTGGTGCAACCTTTAAATTCATAATACAGATCATTTAGTCAGAAGGTGGATACCACTTCTATTAGCACAGCTTTCCAACAAAACTGCTACAAGCAGTGGCATGAAATTTCTTTCAGAGGGAAATGCAGAGTGTTTAAGGATAAATTAACTGTCTAAGGTAAAGTTAGTCTCTCGTTTGCTTTCTATACAGCCACATATATTTCACTAGGGATATGATGATGATGATGATAACACAGAAGAACTGTACCAAAGCATGGATAAGACAGGTGAGGAAGTCACTGCCTTGGAGTACTCTCAGCTACAAATCCTGTGTTACTACAGGGTGAGGAAAAGGACAACAGGAACACAGTGGGAGGATACATCACACAGATCAGAGTTCCATGAGAAAATATGTGGTTAGCACTGTTTCCAGTTTGCTCTCTGAGCAAGTGGAGCAATCTTGTGCAATTCCAGTGCACAATATGCAGATCATCCCCTTTAACCTGAAATGTCCATGTAAAGAAAAAAATAATCTAAAGCTTTTCAAAGAACACTGGAACGTTCCTATTTTTCTACCTTTTCTGAGGGTGAATGTACAGAAAATAATTTTAATTAAAATAAATGTAATATATTTTTCAGCTCATTATGCAATCACTACCTGAAGTACAACAGGAAAATAAATAAGAAATCTACATGATTGTAATCTCAGTTTTTTTGTCTGTGAAGCTCTGTACACTCTACAGTGTAAAGCAGAAAAACATTATTTTTGAGTGAGTTCTAAACCAGCATCAATTTGGAATAGCACATACATAGCAGGTATGATTTTACATTCCTCCTGTGTTTTCAAATGGAAGCAAAAGAAGCACACCAAAGAAGAAAATGTGATTCACTGAAATCAGATGCTGGTCTTAAACAGCTCACAACTTACATAGTAGGTCTTGCAGGCAGAGAAGGCTATAGCCTACCTCAGGATCTTGAGAAAGGAATAAAAATCAAGGTCTCTGGAAAGGGAGCTTCAAATCTTTGGTATTTTCCAATTTTAACAAGCTCAAATTCACTGCAGAAAATACACCAGGGCAGCACAAGTTTTCATATAATGAAAATACAAACAAGAAACTAGTATGCTAGATTATTGACGTGGTTGGATCTGCATTAAAAAAATAGTTTCTCTGAAGCCGGGAAAAAAAAAAGGGGGCATGTTTCAGTCCATTTGTGCTGTAAACCAGAGTATTCAGGAGCTAATAACACAATGTGCTACTGCAGACTGTACAGTCAGATTATGACTTCCCCTTACGCATGGCTGAGCTGTTTCTCTCACTAGTACATCTCCCCAAACAAAGATGGATGGCTTGGAAAGACACTAGGCTTGGTGTTTATCTCAGATGAGTGTAAATCAGGAAAAACTACAGCAAAGTCAATGGGATTATTGTACTATAAAATGGATGGGAGAGCAGGACGTAGCTTACTGCCTGCAACACACAAAGTGGCATTTTAAAGCCACACTTTTAATTCAGCAATTTCTTTTGCTAATCTGGGATCATTTAAAGGATTTTTTTTTGTCCCCTCCCCCAAGCACGACTGTGTGACACCTTACTTCCTTGCTTTAAATGTCCCAAAGTCTAATTTAGCATCACTGAAGCTTGGTTAGCTCATCATCTGCCACCGAGCAAACCTCTGCCTGCGAGGTGCCCCAGCCTGGCCCGGGGACCACGCGCTCCCCCTGGCACTCCAGATGTGACCCAACACGGCAGCAGCAGTGCACAAAGGTGTTTCTGTGTCCTGTCCCCTGCACAGCAGCAAGGCCAGGGAGTGGCAGAGGATCCTGACATTACCTGGATGTATTCCTCTGCTGGGCTGGGCTTACAGTGGCTGTGGGAAGAAGGAACAATGGGGGGATTTTAGTGAAGAGCATGGAGTGGCAAGAGGGCTGTGACACAACTGGCATTTCAAATGCAGTGAACAAGAAAAAACTGCATTTTTGTATTAATGGCATTTTAGATAAAGGAAACAGGCAAGAGACAAAGAAAAGGGCATACTTCTGCTTCCAGAAGAGGCTCCTCCATTTAAAGATGTGGCACAGAAGAGAAAGGACCATTGTATTTTCTTCTATTTGTTTATTATCCTACATGTCCACAGTTCTGCTGTCTGCAGCACTGGGATGGGCTGGCACCAGGGATACATCCTCATCTTTAAATTGTCTTTAAATCAAGGTGCAAAGCCTTTCCTAAAGATATGCTCAAAATCCACCAGAGGTTCTTAGGGCTAATAAGGTTTGCTAATAGAGTGAGGGAAAATAATTCCCTCTGCTTTAGGGATTATCTGGTGAAACTCTGTGTTTAGAGGAATGCATAAAGTTGGACTGCATGATCAGAATGGTCCTTCCTACCTATAAATATCTATGCAGCTACCTCTCATGATCCATCTAGAGCATAAAGACCAAATAATGCATTTCCCCAATTTAAGATTAATTGATAAAACTTTTCAAACAGAAATTATTTAGAGCCTTCAAAAAATAATAGAGATATTAGAAATCATCTAATTTTAAAATCAGTAGGAGAATGTACATTGAAGATTGTTACTTGAAGTTCTCAAAGTAGAGAATATAATTTAAAAACCACAAAGAATGTAAGATAATATTTGCAACGAATTATTTAGCAGGCATTGTAAGTTATTTTCATGGTAACATCTCATTTTGTCAATCATGGCACAGGCTTTCCAAGAGACTTCTACCATAACTTTAAAGGAATTGTACCTTCTGCAGTACTAAAGAAAATGTAATGTTTACTTAAACCAAACTGTGCATTGATCTATGCAGTCATCTGAAAAGGAAGAATGGTCTTGCAAATAGGATGGGGTAGGGCTGGATAAGACAGGTTAGGATAGAAATGGAACTGGTAAAAGATACTACCAGTTTGTGCCCATTTCTGTCACTTGATGCTGTGCCTGTGCAGGGCTTTCAGCACTATCATCATCCCAAAACATTAAGATTGGAACTCATTCCTAGTCAGACAGAAAATTTGGGCAATGCTAAAGGCTGAGCCTAGTCCTCCAAGTTCTGCCCCTGTGTCATTATTCTCAACAGGTTGATTTCTAGAAATACATTGTAGTGGAACAATCTTCTGTGCTAAATACAATTCTGAATTTTGGATGAGACTTCAGGAATCACAGTGTTTCTTCTGAGGTCCTGCAGTATCATAGTAGTATGGGCTTTTTTGTAAGGTGTATTAAATGAGGGACTTAATGGATTCTTTCTGGTCTCATGGGAAAGTACCTCTGGCTCTTTGCAAATGAATGAACAATGAAAGCTCAGTTTTACAAAGTAGTGGAGAAGAACAACACTGCATTTTTTCCCTAGGGAAAGGGTACATTTCTTTTCCTTCCTTCCTTCCTTCCTTCCTTCCTTCCTTCCTTCCTTCCTTCCCACAAAACACACACTCCCTGCCTGTTTCCCAAAATCTGTCCACAGTTTACTGAACTCCCTGAACACAAAATATTGATAAAACTATCTTGACATCTCTCTTATTAGCCAAGGTTAACAGTACATGGTCCCTAAAGCTCAGCCCACAGCTGAATCAAAGCCATGTTCACCTGTTGGGTTATTCCAGGCTATAGGCCAGTTTGCATCTCCCCTTAACCATCACTGTAATTTTTTAATTCTTCACATGTGAACTGCACCCTGGGACCTCATCCTGTATGGGCACATACAGTGCTTGCTGACTTTTATGATCACACCTTCCTGCTTCCCCTTTCCTGTGCTATGGGCAATGGCTCACATGGCATCTTGCCCAGGGAGCTGGATGAATGTGGAGGCTGCCACGGCTGCCAAGCCCCAAAACATGTTTGAGAGGAGGGCAGTGGAGCCAGCCAGCACACTGGGGTCTGCAGGCACAGGTGGGCACAGTCAAAAGGGAAACAGCCACTGGTGTGAGACTGGGCTGTGTCCTGTGAAGCAACATGTGACAGTGCAGGAGCTGTGCTATGAAAAAAGGGTTTTGTTTGTGTTAAAATAAGGACAGCATATGGCTTGGTAATTGCCTTCAAATCCACTCCTGACTTGGCAGAGTTTAGCTAAACCAAATCAGTCTTTTGGAGGTTAGGCCAAGAGCTGCTTCAATTTCACAGGCCATGCTGCATTTCATATGATGCCTATTTATAAAATCCTAGCTACATTTGTAAAGTTAGTGTAGAAACAAAACTTCTGGAGAAAAACCAACTTTACAGGAGCCATCTGTGTCCCTTCCCCCCTTTAAAATCAGATCACAACTTCAGCAAGTTTCTTAGTTCAGTATGAACCATAATAAAACTCCAAAGCTGAAGGCCTCCAAACTATTGTTGACACTTTGTCTAATGAGAGAAGACAAACTCTGAAATGTTTACTAAGAATATGCAGGGTTTCTGAAGTGATGTTACTTCATGTTATTCTACTGGCCACAGAGTTTTTGCAATTCAAACTTGTGCTGGTGTATCTGGTATAAAAGCAAGAAACATCTAATCATCCAAAGCCATTTTCATCGACAGGCTAGGAGCTGTGTGCAGAGATGAATGCTGTTGCCAGAGATACGAAGCTGAAGTCATTGCTCGCCGAAGATCTGACCCAGCAGTTATGTTTTAGACTGGGATTTATGTACACATCATACTCTTCCCAGCCATATTTGTCTGCTCTGTTTTCTTATTATGGTGATGAGGTGAAATGTTTAAATATTCTGTCTTCGTGAGAACTTCACAGAACATGACTGTGGGATTTTTGCATATCCCACTTAGCTGTCTGCCTGCAGTAACAAAAGCACAGGGCAACGAGAGAGGAAAACTGCTTATGTGCATGCACTTACTGTCATTAAAAGAGTCAAGCAGGTTTCTGCAGTAACTAGAACTTGAAAAAAGCAAATAAACCATAAATCTGTCTAAAACAGAACTCATGCTGTTTCTGCAAAGTGCTTGTTAGATCCCTGATGAACCCACTGAGCAGCTTTTGGATGTAATGTACTGTGGCCCCTCTTTTAGGAAAAGGCAATTGAAGCAACTGCTTAGAGCTTGTCTGATGGCTGCATGATTCCCCAGTAAATAGGCACAATGACCACCCCAGCTTGAGGATGTCATCTCTATGATACCATTGGCATCTGCATCTGATCTTTTTGTAGTCTATATGAATTCTATCACAAAAATTCTTTGCTGAAAGGACTAGCTCTCTCAAGAACAAGAGGCTAGAAGGGGGAATAGATTGCCTTCCCCATTTGCCATGAAAAATGAACAGGAAATTCTTACCTTCTGACAGCTCTGAGCAGTTCAACAACGAGACTGATTTGTTATTACTGTTTATATTCCTCCAAAAAAAAAGCCCTTTGCCTCATGCACCTTTTTTCCCTTTTCTTTCTCTATTTAAGTAAGTAACAAATGAGGAAAATAAGCCTTAAGTAGGAATGCCTGATCTGCAGTGTCAATATTACTAGGAGCACATATTTATCTATGGCATTGTGCTGGCATTTATCCATTAGAGAACATTCGGGAAGAGATCTGTGCAAGCCTGGGGAATATGAAGTCCGCAGGCAGCCAGACCTATTCAGCCACAGACTGGCAGTGGCAATTACAGAGCTGCCTCAGGTGGGGAGCACTCATTTAAGTGAGCTCCCTGTTCTCTGTGTGCAGCTTCACACGGATCTCCAGACATTGAGCATCTCTTCATCATGCCTGTGCAGCTGGCAGCTGTTAAAACAGGCAGGAAATGGCCTTCTCTCTGTGACCTTTTGGTATTCTTGTTCCACGGGTCCTCTTCCCCTTGATTATGTCTTAAACCTAAATCTAAGCTGTCCTTGGGATCTCCAAAGCACCTCTTATGTTGGCAGCAGCTGTTCAGTGGAAGAACTGCCTCTGTACCTCCAGCAGAGAGGGGTAGATGTGTGCACAATGGAAAGAATACCAGCCAATTTCTGAGGTTTTGCAGCCTCAGGATTGTTTTGCTTACTAAATAAAGTCATATTCTCTGCCACAGAGCTTACATGAACCTCAACCATGCTGGCTAATGCAAATTTCCTCTTGCTCAGTGCCCTTCCTGCCCAATAGATCTCCATGTCTATGAATAGCTAATGTATTTCACAGGAGCAGCCATGGAAAGATGAATTAATTTAAACACTAGCAAGGATTCTAAAGAAAGAAGTACAGTCAACAAGGCAGAAATTCACACCTCAATCTTCTGTTTTCCAGCACTGCATGCTCGGCACTGAGTTTATCCCTCCATCCTGCAGGCAGTGCCCTGGCAGCCAGGAGGACCAAATGTGTCCTGGAGGCATCAGGCACAGCATCACCAGCTGAGCAAGGGAGGGGATTGTCCCCTCTGCTCTGCACTGGAGCGGCCTCACCTCGAGTCCTGGGGGCACTTCTGGGCACCACAATATAAAAAAAGATACTAAGCTGTTAGAGAGTGTCCAAAGGAGGGCAACAGAGCTGGTGAAGGGCCTTGAGGAGAAGCTGGGCAAGCAGCTGAGGGCACCTGGTTTGTTCAGCCTGGAGGAGACTGCAGTTACAACTTCCTCACGAGGGAAGAGGAGGGGCAGACACTGATTTCTTCACTCTGGCAGGACTCAGGGGAATGGGCTGAAGTTGTCTTAGGGGAGGTTTAGGTTGGATATTAGAAAAAGGTTTTTCACCCAGAGGGTGGTTGGGCACTGGAACAGCTCCCCAGGGCAGCGGTCACAGCACCAGCCTGACAGAGCTCAAGAAGTGCTTGGACAGTGCTCTTGGGCAAATGGTGGGACTCTGGGGAATGGTGCTGTGCAGGGCCAGGAGTTGGACTTGATGATCCTGATGGTTCCCTTCCAAGTCAGCACATTCTGTGGGATTTTTTTCCATTCTCCTTTATTCTAACCTAGTATGAATTAACTCTGTTTTTTTTTTTTTCCTTATAGGAATATTGCTCTAGTATAATTCTGTTATATACAAATCTATAACTTGAAATTTGAAGTTTTCACTTAGAGAAGAGTGTGCAAAAATATCCACTATTTTTTCCACAATTAAAATTTTGAAGTCAGTATTTCATTACAGGTTAGGAAAACAGGGGGCCTTTAAAAATAATTTTGCATTTTCCAATCTTGCTGACTTGCTGAGTTTTCCAGCCTGAGATCTGATGAATCAATACTACATTATTATTACTAGCACCTACAAAAATATAATTAGAATGCTAAATATTATTTCAATGCTTTGAAAATCTCATATCTGTTTCAATCAGCTGCCAGCTCATGAGAAGGAGGTGGTGACTTATCGAGAGAGCAGAACAGCAAATTTCTCAGAGTAGCTTGGAATGATTCACAGGAGAGCAATAGTGGGAATTGCAGGGCTCACAAATGATGATCAATAGGCAATCTTGAGTGTGAAGTCCTTTGTGCAGCCACAAGATATCTGTATCAGCTGTGGGAGTGCTCTGTGTGAAGCCATGAAGCAGAGTGTGAAGATTGGGTCATGGGCTGAAAATGGTGTGAGGCCCACTGGACAGTCCTGTGGGCACATTGTACCAGTGAGCAGCACAGATGGGCTGTGTAAAGCTTGCTGTGCTCATAAATTAGTTTGGAGTATCTAGACAGGTAGGCTAGATTTGAGGCATCCAAAGAAAGTGTGCTGATGGCCCTGTGTGCTTTTGCAGCTGTATCTGGCCAGCCTGCAGAAACTGAACTCCCAAAGATACTAAAAAAAAATGTTGGAAGATTTTGCAAGGGCTACAGACCCATTTCCTCAGCCATTTGTCCCTTTTTAATGTTTGAATGCCTGTAAAAGTGCTGTCAGTTAACGCTGATTTGAGTCTCAGTGCAGCCTGTCAGAGTGCCTGCAGCCAATGTACGGGAAGCAGCGTTTGCTTTGGGTATCACCATCTCCAACTTGCACACATGAAACAGTGTGAGCTGTTGTGAGTTTAATTTCCCCCACTGTTTCCACATGCCTGAAGAAGAGTGGGCTGGTGGCCTCCTTTCCACATTGCTGGAAAGGAGAGACTAATCCTTCTTCCTCTGGCCAAATGTAAACTGACACTGCTTGAAAAGCCTCCCCTCTAGCATGAAACATCCCTCAGTGCACTAAATTAAGAGCCTGGCCCTAAACAGTGTTGACCTTTCAATGCTCTCATGCTGTCCTGCCTTTAAAAAATACGCCTCTCCCCCTTTCTCTATTCNAAAATCCCCCCTCCCCCTTTTCCTTTTTTTTTTTTTTTTTTTTTTTTTTTTCCAAACCATTATGGTTTCTTCCTCCCTAAGCAGCTTTTTACAGGTACACTGAGGTAGTGAGTGCTACTGTCTGCTCCAGATGCAGCTTCTCTGAGTCAGGCAGAGAAGCTGTGGGCAAAGGTTCAGCCTCCTAATAAAGCAAGTATATTCTAAGATAAATGCTGCATTAGGAATTGTGGATTTTCTCTTTTCCAAAGTTGATGGTTAATACTGAAATTTTGTGGGATTTTTTTTCCAGCTAACTTTGGAGAGAAAATGCTGGGGAAGTTTTGGGTTTGGCTCTGAAGCCTGAATCTTCCTAATCCTACTCCACAGGTCCTTGAATATGTCGTCAGGCTTAAATATTAATTTCAGATAGCAGAGAACTGTAGCAGGGCCTCATGTGGATCCCTGAGCGTGGGACTATCTGACTTAGCAGACTTTACAGAGAGGGAAGAAGTTCCCTAATCACCGAGACCAGACCAGCACCGTGGATCACAGCTGCCTGGCAGACAGCTGGCTGAAGGATGGAAATGTTTTATAGAAGTCATATATAAATGCTGCAAGAATATAGTTGGGCCAAAAATTATTAGCAATTTATTACAGCTGAAGGAAATTTTCATACCAGAACATGGGAATAAACAACTAGAGCCTCCAAAGTGAGCCTGGGAGGTTTGGGAAGCATCAAGAAAGGGAAGGCTGATCACCTGCTTATCTCCATTGCAACCCTGTGTGGTGCAGCAGGAGTTCATCTCAGGGCAGTAAGGAGCTGGCAAGGGCAGGTTTCACATGCCAGCACACTCAAAGAGGGCATTTTTGTGCATTTTTTTTTGGTGGCAACACTGAAGTGATACAATGGTTTATCTGTGCAGTACAGATATTTTCTAAATTAGTACCTAATTTGAAGCAGCATCCCTAGAAAAGAAGGGACACTCTGGTTCATGAGCAATGCTTCAAGTGAACCCTTGCTTGCTGTGATTTTAAAATACCTAGTCTTATTTTTATATGGGAAAAAATTGTAGGGTTGGCTCGTGTGTTTTTAGGGAAGTTCAGATTCCTGGCCTGTCAGCCTTGCAAAAGCCCCCTTAATGAAATCTAGACAGCATTACCTACACAAGTTTTTTGCACTGGATGGGTAGAAGACAAGCAGAACATTTCCAGGGTTCCTCCAGAACTGCCATTTCTATAGGCTGTAATTGTTATTTTAATAGGCATGCTAGTATGACATTCTCTTTTAAAAGAGACCTTTTCCTTCTTTTAACAAATAGGCTCCTGTCAAACACTAATCCAGGCACTTTTGTGAGCTGAGTTGGTGACTTGTATTAGTGACTAGACATTTCTGGCTGCATCTTAGGTGCTTTGTTCCTCATAGGATCTTTCCCAAGCTGTAAAATGTGATGCCAGATTTAGTTTCTAAAGCCAGAAGAATAACACTAATAGACAGTAAATGGGTGTGAGTTGTCACATATACCAGCATCACAGAGTTAGTGCTATGTCTCAATTAGCAGCAGACTGAAAATCAGTGGGAGCAGACAGTATTCTGATTTCTGTTGCAGTTCTTGAGCTGTAGAGAAACTGAAAAAGAAGGGTGTATGTTTACTGGTGAGGAGAGAAGCCTGTGACTGCAGTGAGCAGTGTCCCTGACCTGCCTGGGTACTTGGTGTTTCTGGATACTTGCATGGGTCAGTTTATCCCATGCACAAGGTTGAACACTAACATACAGGTGACTGACAAAGGGCAAACCATGCCTGTTTGCTGATAGGAAAAGCCAGTGTAATTCCTGCTGGACACCAAATGTTAGGTGTGGGCAAAGTATAACTGCTTCTGGATATTTCTAATATTAACTGATGTTGGAGCTTCTGCTGGTCCTGTTTCATATGTGTAGGAGTATGACATTCCCAACTCTGTAGAAATCATCTGAAGTTTTACTACGGATATCCAGGAGGACAGAATTATATTTTCTCAGTTGTGAACTGTTTTCCAAAGCAACAGCTACCAGATATTACAGGGAAAGTGAAATTACATCAACAGTTTGCCAGTTTACCCTTGTACAATGTATTGGCAAAGACTTTCAGGGAGGGATGCTCTAACTCATGTTGTGCTGTTCCTTTAATGCACCTGAAACACATTTTCATACAGTTTACACAGGCAGACTGCTACACATAAAGATGACATAACCTGCTCTATAACTGAACTGCCTGATGTCACTTTAATACTGGTATAAGACTTGAAATCAGTGAAGTCATCAGGTACTAAGGGAATATGTACCTCATCTAATAACAATTTTTAAATATGCTTCTGTTGAATCAGGGTTCATAGATATCTTTTAAACATTTCAATATTTAATTAATTTTAATCACAGTCTCCATAGTATAAAAACTCCTATCAGCCACACAACATTTCTGTTGACTAAAGTCCAGCTGTATCAGATAGGGAATTAACAGCCATTCTGTATAATTTCACAGATTCTAAAACTCCCTTTTATTCTCTGAAGCAAGCCATGGACAAAAGTGCATTTTCTTTGAGAAGCACAATCATGTCACTGGCAAAGCTGATAAAAGGGCTTCTAGCAGCTGAAAAGTTCACTCACATCATCCAAGAACAAAAGCTGAATGGCTGAAGTTAACAACAGTGCAAATAAAGCTAATTCCACAAAATATATTTAACTATTATTTGTTTATTTGACCCTTATCTGAGACATTGAGGATGTGTTCACAAGAATGCAAAACAATGAGTAAAATAGGCAGTTGCTATGTATTGCCTATAAACATTTATCATCTTAGGCACTTTTAAATGTGTTTATACACCCCAAGACAGGCACAGTAAGCACTACTGTACATCTTTCATACCAGACATCCCTGCAATATGACCTGAAAACTGAGAGAAGCAATTATATTAATAGAAAAAGATTAATGGACCAGTGATCTGTGGTTAAGCAGAACAGTCACTCCCAAGTCTGGGTTTGTCCTCATTTAACTCAGTTCTAATTAAGCACACTAGAAATAACTGTTCAAATTATTCTTAAGCTTATCCACTTTACGGCTTTGTGTAAAAACTGATAACAACACCAAGTCAAAAAATAGCATACTTTCAGTTTTTTGGAGCTAAACTGAGAGCTCAACAGACCTCACATAGAAAAATTCTTTTAGTGTAGCACGCTTCATCCACAAATCAAAACCATCAAAGAAAAGATGCCCAGAGCCTTTGCTATACCCTTCATATAATGACTTTGAAGTAGCTATCCTTACATGACCACTGTAAATATACCATGGTGGCACTGGCCAGGGCTGAGGAGTAACATGCCATTCGTGTCTGGTGGATACATGTTCTCCCTGAGGCTGGGAGGGAGATGCAAAACCATCCACAGGGGCTTTCAAAACAGCTTTCATTTCCCAGCTTAGGCACACAAACACACCAGCCATTCTCCAGTGCAGCACTGAGCCTGGCCTGGCTGGGAATGGACATCACCGTTTGTCCCTTCCCGTATCGAGCTCCATGGGATCCCGCTCTGCATCCCGCTCTGCATCCCACTCCAGTGCCCACTCACTCCAGTGCCCACTCACTCCAGTGCCCACTCACTCCAGTGCCCGCTCCAGTGCCCACTCCAGTGCCCACTCCAGTGCCCGCTCCAGTGCCCGCTCCAGTGCCCGCTCCGGGCTCTGCCATGGTGGTGAAGACGTACCCAGCTGCCAGGACAGTTATCAGCCAGTGTTGGTCCACAAGTCCAGCTCTGGACTGCCCCTGAAAAAAGCTTTTCTGGACTCACTCCACCCTGCAGATACGGCAAATCTTGCTAGGCATGATTCGGCCCTATAAAAAAGCTCCTCAGTATCTTCCTTGCTGTTGAATTTTGACCATATGTACAAATCTAAAAAACTGGCAGGAAATAGAATTTTCCAACTATTTTAACATGACATATAAATGATCTTTGGTGATTTTTTTTTTAGCAGATACCAATAGCATTGTGATCTTACTCCAGTTAAAAGTCCATCTGGGACATATACATACCTCCACTTAGTCTCCTAAATACCTATGTTTTACTGCTGTTTGGAAAAACTAAATTACATTTTAGAGGAAAATGAACTGGTTACGTTTCCCCCAATTTTCTTTGTAACTATTTCTCATTGTATTATTACCTCTTTTTATAACCTATTCATGTCAGCTTGCACAGCACGAAGAAAGCAAATGAGTGCTGCCAATAAAATATGCCAGCTTATCTGGTGGAGTCCTAAATCTTTCTCCCTTTTGAGAAAAGTTCATCTTTCAGTTTGCAAGGAAAAGGAAAAATAACACTTTTCCCATGTAAGAGGCCCAAAGTATGCTCTTCACTTAGAGTAAGAAATTGGAAACTCACTACTATCTCACTGATTTCTTTTGGTGGTGTCTGTACTCTTAGGCCAATGAAACATAACGTTATACCTTTGCCCTTGATAAGGTGTAGCTACATTAACAACACCCCAATAATCACACAGTAATGGAGCATGAAATAACATAAAAAGTAACATCAAACTGGAGATCTTGGGTTTAAAGGGATTTGAAAGTTATTAACAGTAGTACTTCACATTTTTGTCTTGGTTCTAAAAAAAAAACAAAAACAGTAAACATCATTCCATAAACACCATTATCCTCATACTACTGATATACAGACAAAAAGAATGTCCAATGACTTTCCCCAAGGTCAGAAAACAAGTTAATTGGAGTGAAGGAAAGAGTGCTAGACACTAATTCAGCATGTGGTTTGAACTCTTCAGACAGTTTGAAAAGCAATCAGTGCATTTGTGATACTGGATTTGCTTGTTTTGATTTAAATTTTTGAGGGCAATATCTTGAAAGAAGAAAGGTGCTGTGAGGAAATGAACACCTTGGTACAATGCTTTACAGACATATGTTAGGTAATTCCTCACTTTGAATATGAATTCAGATACATCAATTAGCTATAAGTTTTCTTCTGAGTATTTTCAACGCATTGAGTTTAGGCATAATTGGATTTTTTACCCCTGAAACACTTAATCAAGGCTAAATCAAATAAAGAATTCGCTTTCAGAAGAATTCTGCAATATACAAAGAAAATACTTCTCTATTTGCAAAAGATGTGCCAGCTTTATTAAGTTTCCTCCACTTAGAGACTTTCTTGTTTTTCCTTTTATCCAATTAATGCATTTAATCACTTTGATGTGTTGCTTTTTAAATGCGCAGTATCTGCAGTTATAAAAAAGTACCAGGCACATCAGCAGCATTCATTTTCCAAAACGGAGACAACACTATGCTCATCTCAAGTACAGAGATGATTTTAAGGTGACTTGATTATTCCCCCAGTGTTTAAACAAACCTTTCATCAGTTTTAAAGCTACACAGCTGAAGTGTTTTCTTCAGCTGAGTGAGGATTTCTGTCATCAAGTTAGCATGAGTCAAAGAGATCCTGAGGAAAAATCAATGGAGAGCAAGTCTCATAAGATGAGTGTATTTGAGAAGTGTAATCCTTTTCTTCCATCTTACACGTGTTTTGCAATACCTTCCAACGCAGAAGAAGCTAACATATGTGAAATCTGAGTGCAATTTTGTTATAAGCAGGCTGTCTACTCCCTACCCTTACACACCCAGAGGTGCATATAAATGGAACTTGCTATGCACCTGTGAAGTGCCAACATTCTCAGGAAAAACTGAGACAAAAATAAGTTGTCTATTAATAGAGTATTCAGCAACAAGCACTTAAAAATGAGTTTATCAGTATTTATCAGACATCAAATCTTACCTATAAGAAGCAATAATTCTTATTATTGAAAATAAAAACCAGCCACTTTGGAAAAATGCATAATCACATGTAGCCACACATAATCACATCTCTAAGCATGTTGCATGGAAGGACTGGCATAGTTATCAATCTCTGTATTTCACCGTCAAAAGACCAAAGGCATTAGGAACTCAGGTATGAATGTAAACTAGACCAATATTAAAAAGAACCCAAACAAATCCAGAACTTGTCGGAATCCCAGCCCAATCTCCAGTGTTGTCTTTGCTTCTAGAAAGCCAAGTCACAGCTTATTCTGCCCAGCAGAGCTCAGTGAAGTCACATCTGTCAAGGACACAATAAAAGGACTTGTCTCAAATACCCAGCTTTGCCACAAACATGAATATCTGTGCTTGTGTTGGTGTAGTATTATTATTATCATTTTATAACAATAATAATAATAATAATAATAATAATAACAACAACAACAACAACAATAATAATAGTTCCCAGATTCAGGAGAATACATTTGGAATAGCATAACCTATTTGTATGGAAAGCTGGTGAGCTTTATTGCTATACAGAGCTTATGTGAATACATGTTAAGTCAGATTTTTACTGATAAAACCACGCAGGACACACACACACAGATTCCACAACTCATCTCTACCAAAAGTGGTTTATAAAAGCTCCAAAATCAGATGCAGTGCTCAACCCGTGCTTGTCAGCTATTGGGAGCTGCTGTTGAGTGGAGGAGGTTCAGCTGAGAGAAGCTGTTGCATGTCATTGCCATGGCAATGAGGATGTGGCTTCCCGGGTGACGCAATCTGAGAGTCCAACTGCTCCATGAACTCCTGTTCTGCCTGGAACTAAAAGCCATGCTGAGAAGGATTAGTACTTTCATTTCTTCAACTGCATGGTTGAAGAAATGAAATGGGAAAAGCTGGGACAGTCTTAATTCTTCATGAGAGGCTTTAGCCTTAAGTAAAACCGCTAGCTAAGGTTATAGGAAAGGTTCAAGAAGGAATATTGGATGTTTCACAATGAACCTGAAAACGATGTGTCTCTAGAGTTATAAAATTTCTGTCACAGACTATGGTTAAGTGTTAAAGGAAAACAAATAAAAGATTTATATGAAAACCAGCATCTTTTCTAGGCTAATAAAATGTATTTTGAATCTTTTTCTGTCTTTCTGAGATATGCTTCCATCTTTTGTAAGCTTTTTTGTGCATTCTGTACTTGATGTATTTGAAAAATAAACTTGCTTTATGAGTGACTCTCAGCTTGTGTCAGCACTTTCACAGTGTAAACACAGAAAGCTTTATATAATGTAGATTACGTTTAAAATAAAAGTGTCTTTCTCAAGCTCCCAAGTATGCCTTTTTTTTTTTTTCATTAACTGTATGAATCTTAATGAGGTCAGAATTGCTGTGTAAAACAGCAGTAACAGTTAGCTGAGCCATCCCAGTGCCTCCTGTTTCTTCCCACTCTCGTTTTGGACTGAGCTCTGATTCAGCTGACACAGTCATATAACCAAATATGCTGCCCCAGTAAGGGCTTGGCAATCACATAACGATAGCAGAGCGAAAAGTGCTGGCCACTGAACCCCCTCCTTGTAATTTCCAAATTACTGAGTTAATCTTTAGGGTTTTTTCTTGATTTCAGCCTTTTTAGAAATGCCTGTCAACAGGAGGAGCAATTTCTACTCATTCCTCCAGTTGCTTAACAACCTTTGCAGATTTTGTTTTCACAGTAATATTTCCTTTTCAGATTTGGTTTCTGTACTAACCAATCATCAGGTTAATGCAAAAAAATAATAATATCCTTCTTTTAGCAATTACACAGCTTCCTACTATGTCAATCCCTTTGTTATTTTCCAAACAAATGCACAGCATTTTTCTTTATTATTTTTCCATTTACCACAAGCTGTGTCACAGGTCCTAACACTTGGAGTGACTTTATACCTCTTTGATTTCTGTTAGGTTTGAATCAGCACTCATAAATGTAGCTGTACAGCCCTTGCATTGTTATGTTTTGGTTTCTTGACATTTCATCACATTTCTTTCCTGTTGTATTGGCTTTGCATGGCCTGCCAGCACCAACAACAAGTTCACTCCTGGGACATCAATGCTGGTCAGTAAGCTCAACGGGACAAGAAGCATGGCACACACTCCTGCTACTTCATGTTACATATGTGAAGAGATTTTAAACTTTTTCATTTCCATTTCTAATGTCAGCTACAGAAGTCTCCCAGAAGCGTTTTGTGTGTGTTTACCAAAATAGCAGCTTTCCAGGGCTTATCAAGCTATGCACTGCTTTGAAATTCTTATGTGAGTATGTATTGCTCATTAAGAATTCACTGGTCACAGTGGTACTTCTTCTATTCCTCAGTCATCTCTTTACAGGTCATACAACATTTCTCACAGCAAAAAACCAAACAAGTGTTTCAGGAAGCTAAATATCTTCATCAACCAAATGGGAAATAAATGAAATTTCACTTTGACTGTCTTCAGTGCTGTGGCCAGTAAAAGCTTGTCACCTGCTTTTATGTATAAATTCTAAGTCAGTCATCTCTTTCATGAAAGGCTAGAGCATCCAGTCATCCATATGTGGCCATTTCTTGCTTCTGTGGTACCTGACTTTAGTCTGCTCTCCCATCTGTCAGTCTCCTCTTGTCACTTCAAAAGCAGAATCTCAAAGCATTCTGGAACGTGGCTTTTTCTCAAGTGACATCTCAGGGTTGAGAGGCACTTGTGAATATAGCTAAAAGTTACCACTTCACTACTGAGTTTGGTCTCTCAATTTCTCTGCAGGCAATGCTTCCAGTAAGCCGACAAGTGGTTTGAATTCTCCTTGACAGAAAGTTCTAGAAATGTAACAGCCCAGAATCACAGCAGCTCAGAATGGCCTAAGTAACACTAAGGAGCTAGATAAATATTTAAGAAACAAAAACTACCTCACCTACATGGAATAGTTTGTTTATGTAATGTGATTTATGTCACAAACTGCTATTTTAAGAGCAGGAAATGCTAATTTTTTTAACCACAGTATTGTGGTAAACACAGGATTGTGTTAGCATGGCACCTTAACTGCTGTTTAGAAATCCAGATTTTGTTTTCTGCCTTTCTGTATCTTTAGCTAGGCAAGTCCCACATTGATGTAGAACATGCTTTTGCAATTATCTCTCTCTCCTTTTTTTTTTTTATTAGAAGAAATAAACCCTGAAAATTACCAATTTGCTGCCTTTTTTGTCAACTCAAGGAGGAGATCAAAGGACGACTATTAATATAAAGAGTTAGGTGCTCTATAGGCAAAAATTGGTTCTTCATTGCTGTTTTCCAAGACTCAAGAGTTTATTCTAATAGTCTCATGAAATATAAATTTTAGTTGTCAACTACAGATTTTTTGAGATCCCTACAACACAACACTGTAGAAGAAATGACCCGTATTAATTTTCTAAGGAAGTCCATTATTGAAAGTCTGGACCAAACAAGGCCACAGCAAGACTGATTTAAGCTAATGTTGAAATGTTGAAGCACAAAAAATAAAATAAATATGTGTTACGTGATCAAAGGGGTGTGACATTTCTCCTTTAAAGTTAAAATCATGTAAGATTTATTGAAGAACACAGCAAAAATCACAGTTAGAGGGGCTATACCTAGCAAAATATCAGACATCCAGAACTGAGCATGCAGCAAATACTGCAATCCTGTTTCTGCATGGGGGTTGTTCCACTGATCCATCATTACCACAGATACAACCAGGAGTTCAGAAGAAGATTTGGCATAATGAAAGTCTCACTATCAAGCATTTATAATAGCTAAATGATCTCCTCTTTTGCACAGTACACACCTTGATTCAAGCACCAAGGACAATGCATGTTTGCATTACTAAATTAGATCTGTTTGACACAAACTGGATGTGCACTGTGGAAACAAAAGTTAAACCAATCTCTGTTGTGAACAAAATTTTCAAAATAAATTTATTTCTAGAGCCTAAATTAGAAATTATTCTCCCCTGTATTGACTGACACATCTAAAAATCACCCATTACTTAATATTATGACTATGACTTTAAAATAACAAATAAAAAGGAAAAGAATTCAGTAGAAAAAAAATTGAAGACAATGCAGCTAGACAGGTGGAAGAGTATAAAGCAGCAAATCTGGCTGCTGGATGAAAGATTATTTTGCAAAATGTCTGTATTTGGGTCAGTGAAGGTGATATGCCTAGTTAATTGGTGAATAAAGCACAGCACTGAAATCAATGAAAAACATTGATAACAGATGAGAACGTAGTTGGTGCTCCACACTTTGAGTACAGAAAAACTGATATGCTTATCCAGAAGATTATATGATACAGTTGCCCGTGATTATAGGGGGACTGAATTCAATGTCTCAGGTCTCTTCCAGTTCTACACTTCTGAAAAAATGGTACAGGTATTTTAATTAAAAAGAAAATATGCAATCTGTGACACGGTGTTATAACTAGTAATTTCAATGGGTGCTCACTATTTTGCTTCTCATTAGCAGGAAATTGTCAAATAATTTAATTTGTATGCAGAAAGGCTTCAGGTTTGGTCCTTCCTATGAAAAAAATCAGTGAAAAATTATAATCTCGTATAGGAACCTCTTAGGGTCTCTCTGTTATGGATGGATGGCTAAGTTGTTTGAAATGCTTTGATACTGCATGGTTTACACTTCTAAAAATAACCTTTGTACAATGTGCTTTTATGTAAAGAATTTAGAAATCCTTGAGCAGTAGAATACAGTTGTACAGCTACAGAACATGTCAAATGTAGGAGTGCATGTTCACAGCCCCTTTAAGGTGGACGCTGAATTTCTGTTTGTAAATGTGTACAAATGATACTGATCAAGACCTGTAGTACCTATTGCATCAGAGGCAGAAATTAATGAGTTAACAGTCATCTTAATGAGGAGAAAAAGGAATTATTTGTGAAGGACTAGTAAAGAGGACTAAAAATAGCTCATTAGTGTAAAAAAATACTGATGATGAGAGGATTAGGACTAATGGTCCTAGAAATGAACTCTTTTGATTATTTCCTGGAATATCCTCTCAGTTTGACACTACCACCTGGGATGCAGAATACAGTGTCTAAACAAATAAAATTATTCACCTCTCTTGTTCATATTCAGACTTTGCCTCTTGCCACTTTAATACAAATTGTAACACTGACTCCTCATTAACCACCTACATCTCTTCCCTGATAAACCCAGCACTTCTGTCACTATTACAAACTGACAAACCTTGGCCCACCCTGAAATTTACTGCATCTCTAACTGTGAAAACTGAGAAATATTGGTACTAGCATTTCAGAGACAACTAGCTCTCCATGTTTTTATTATGCATTCCCATGTTTTGGGAAACTCTCCTGAGCATAGAATTTAAAGTGAAATAATAAGTATAAGTTTTAGCTAAAGTAAGTTTTCTACAGTGTAAGAGAAGGTTTAAAACATAATGATTTAACTTAATTTAGTATAATTGTAAAATAAAGCTAATGCTTTATTCTAATCTTCCAGATGAAAGTAAGTGCCAGCACTATGTCAGGAGAAGTTTACAGTGCCAGAGATTTAGAACAAATTCATCCCGCTGCATGGGAGGAATGGCTGAACCTCTTCTCTTCCACTGCTTGGAATTTTGAGAGAGTAATAGCAGATTTACACCACAGTGCCTCAGATCAGAGTATGTCTTGTAATAAAGCTTCAATGTGTTTCAGGAGTGAAGATGCTTCTTCAAAGACTTTAATATAAAGCACATGTTTTAGAGTTTTATTTAACCAGGTTTCATTCAGGCTGAGCTTCAAGGAACTTGAGTGTCAAAGGTGACTTTCTATCAAAAAACACAGTTTTCTCTTGCTCTTATATAATATTATATCACAAAACACCCAGGATTTTGGACCATTTCTCTCACACTGCTTCCTCTCTGCCTTTTCTCATGGGAAGGGATGCTGCATAGAGGCCACAATGACACGGATTCTCCATCTTCACCCTTCCACCCTCTTCTTCCTCAACAGCCTATGGTTCACCAGGACGTTGAAAACATGCATAAGACTTTTTGTCCCAGTGAAAGCCCTGACATCAACCCCTCTCCAAACTGCAGTGGTGGGGAGGAGCCCTGTACAACACACCAGATGCTGGGTCCTTCCAGAGGGAGGAAATTGTGATGGCTGGACATGGATGTTTTAGAGCAAGAGGGGGATGGCATGAGCATCAGGAGCAAGGAGAAGAGCCTGGGGTGAAAGTGAAGGCCCCACTGCCCTGAAAACCTTTCCACCTGGAGAAGGAAACTTTATCACTGGTTTAACTCTCCTTGGACACAATCCAGCTCACAATTATTTTTCTTTTCAAGGACATTTTTCTCCTTACTCCTCAGCTTCCATAAGGCAAACCCATCCATTTCTGTTAGATAGCATGGTGTGTCAGTTTTCTGGCATTTGAGTTAAACAGTAACCATAAAGCAGGCTTGTGAGAGACAGTAACTGTTCTCGATGTCAAGTCTTTCCACAGTGGGGAACTGCTTTTAAATAACTTCTTCAAAGAATAAAATAGAATAGTTCTGTGGTAATTGTTTTATTTCCATGGAGAAGTAGGGGAAAAGCTATTGGGCTTATATTCTTTACCATGACAGCTTGAGGATGTGCAAAAGTATTCCTGTTTCTGCCTTCATTCATTTTAATTTTTCTTTCACATTTATCTTAATTCCGGTTTTGGTTGCCTTCACTGTTTCTCTATGAACTGTTGGATTTCTTTTCTTTTAGGAGCTTTATTCCAGGCCCTTTGCTCTTAAGCTCCTCTCCCTGCCCTGTCTTCCTCTGTGGCACTCATTCAGCTTGTTAACCACTCTCCCTCCCATTGACTTCTTGGTGCAGAGATAGTTGGTTACACACGCCTGATGACAATGGCCAATTGTCTCTGTCAGGGTAAGATGTTCACTCCAAGACTCAAGGATAGCCATTTTCAGAGAGAGGGTCAGTAATTTTAAGGGCAAACAGAGGCTGTCTCTTACAGACAACTGCACTCAAAGACAAAAATGCATTTGTTCATCAACATCTATCTGTTTCAATCCAATCTCCCCTCACACCTTTTGGGAAGGGTGGAAGAACCCTAAAAATGATGAACAAATAGACAAACCAAATTCATATGCAAAGTGATAAGATGAACCAGCATTTCAAAGGCATGCCTGCAAAACAAAAAAGGGGGAAAATATTCCTTTAACATGGAAGAGGTGATCTGATGGACAATACTATGACCCCAGAAGAGGAGGCACATTCTATGTTAAACACTTTAATAGATGTTTTTGATAGTAATTTCCTGAAAAAGACTTTATTCTGATTCCTTTTATTTTCTTTCTTTTTTTTTTTTTTTTTTTTTTCCTTTTTGGATTACTGTACTTTGCCTTTGCCAGGAATGACTCATACACACAAAAATGTCTTTATCACAAATGAAACACATTTTCAGATTTACATGCTGGCTTAGCCAAAACTCAAAGCTTTTGACTTTTAAAGTTTTAAAGTATTTATAATGATGGCAGGAAGGTCTGATGTGCTTGAAGATATGAGGCTCATCACCAAGGAAGCTCAGGTGAAGGCATAACAAACCAATTTTCCTCCATGACTGGGTCACACTGTACTGAGGTGTAAAGGTCTGGTTACATACACACCACTGAGTGTGTATCCATGGGACCAACACTGGAAATGACATTTCTTCTGCATTGTGTGGCCACATAAATATCAATTTCTGCTTTAGAACAAGAATGTAATTTCACTTGGAAAATATCATAGTTTCTTGGCAAGTAATATTGGAAACTGGGAGGCATAAAAGGAAAATATTACCCCACGTGGCCTGGTGCTGCTACTCTTTCCCTGTGTGAAAAGAAGGATGCTGGGCCAAATATCCTGCTGTTACTCCAGCTGGGGAAGCAAGTTCCATATCAAATATTTAGGATATTTTGCCAGTAATTCTTGTATTTGCTGCTGAGGTGGAATCTGGACTGTCTGATCACATATTCTTATTGCAGTGGATAATTCACATATACTAAGCTTTATATGTAGAAGTGATTGACAAAAACAGAGTACAATAAAAAAATAATGCTTGGTTGGAGGCAAGAATGTGTCCTCTACTTCAAGAGTTACCACGCCTGAGTTGGTGGGTCTGGTGCACCAACATTTCTAGCAATTATCACACACTCATTCACCTGATGTGGTGAAGAACCTCAAACTGAGAACCTCACTGCTTCTTAAAAGCCATGGTCCTTCCCCTGAGAGACTGTGGAGGCATGTGAGACTTTCCTATTAAAATGAAAGTGGGAAGAAGAAATGAACAGCACAAGAAAATATTCAAGAACTGGTCACAGTGTAGCTTGCCTCCACCAAGGACAGTCTGCACATTATCTCCTGGAGGCACAAAGCAACAAAAACTTTCTCCTTGTTCTTAGGGCAGCTATAGGCTACACATCTTTTCCCATGGACTGCTATGGCTATGGCCAAGAGCTGTGGCAAAGGGGGCACACCAGTATCAAGCACTGTAACGAGGAACTAGCAGATCATACCAAAGCACCTACATTTTCTTGTGCTCACTCTCCCTTTATTTCTTTCCTGCTTGTTATCACAACTATGCCATGGAGAGTTTTCTTTGAAGCATTCTTCTAAACACAATAGACAGCATACATTATTTATCCTAATGGAATAGTGTGCAAGGCACCCACAATATCTCACCTTCCTCTGAATAACTTCAGGAAAGAACAGAGCAAGATAAAAACAGGCTACATTTTTTTAGACAGAAAATGATGAAACCTCACAGAAGGCAATTCTCATGTGTATGAGGTTGCAAAAGTAGGAGCAGCAGGAGCTAGAAAACCCAACTTTGTTTTCTCCTGTGCTACTGAGTCATTGAGGGAGCTGGGTCCAGGCACTTACAGACTGACCCACATACAAATCCAAGAGCAATGCGGAATTAAGAGAGCTTGGGGGAAGGGCCCTGAGATCCTGACTATCTCTACAAAAATGACTGAAAGTTACTTCTGTTTCAAAATGGTTGTATACTTTCTCTGTCTCAGCCTCCCAGTTTATGTGAAATTCTCACACTTACGAAGGAGTGAACCCCTATGAAATTTTTGGTAAAACAAACTGCACAAATGTGAACTACTGCTTGTAGTAGAGAACTGTCAACACTGGGAATTTGACTGCTTTACATGTCAGCAATAAGGCATTTTTATACAGGTTCCACCATTTAAGGGGCAGAGAGCATTTACTAGTGTAAATGAACAGTACTGTAAATGAAGACTGCCATTATTCTGTTGGTATGAAAGCAGCAGCAAACATGCTGCCTCAGTTTAGTTTTGAATTCTGAGCAGAGCTTGTATTTCACACAGTAATAGTCAGTAACTTCCATGGACAGGGAACATAATTACAGTGTCCTAGCTCCAAATGGCTGAAGGTTGTAAAGGATAATATATAGCATCTGCTGAATCTGCAGAAGGAAAAAAACCTAACACAATGAAGAGCTCCCTACTGGTACACTCCTCCTTTTTCAGAAGGACTTTCCAATAGGCACAGAGGCAGGTGTTTTTTGATGGTTATATCTCTGCAGTTGGTTTGACAACACATTTGATTTTTTTGATGACAGAATGGGAACAGACTATCCCCTCAGTTATTCCAGGTTTTAAAATCCAGTCATGCAAAAGCTAAGAAAGTTTGGAGTTACCCTTTCCTTTTGTGCAGCAAATTCCTCCTAGTGCTGTCTGAGGGATGGATACCACTCATCCCATAAGGATTTCTGGGGTGCAAAGATACTCACATTTCCACAAACTGTTCACTTGTGTTTTCCAGAAACTCTTTCTATTACATCTTCTGAACAAGAAACACCAAAACTGCAGTCTCCTTCTGTGAGTCAGGAGCTGCAGAGCTCTGAAGACAGAGGCAAACACGCTTCCAGTCACCCCAGTCATAGCAGACAGCGAACAATTATGATCTGATCAAGCCCCTTTATTCAGCCATCTGCAATTCTCCCCAGATGTTCCAGATTTATGGAATATTCCAGTGGCTGGTGTCATAATCAAGCTTTGCTTTTAGATGTTCTTGATCCCAACCATGTGATAGGGAACCTTAATTAGTGACAAAGGCACTGTTCCTCACACTTCTCTGGGTTAGTGAGTACTGTTAAGATACAAAATGCTGGCTTGTATCTGACTGCATAGCATTACAGGGTGATGCCAAGTTACCTTCCAGAATTTCTTCCAAGAAGCTGACTCTGAAGGTGAAAAATCCTTTAATGAAAGGGAACTCTGCCCTGAAGGTCCTGTCCCTGCTCACCAATGTTTCATTACAAATATCATCACCTCCTGGACTCATCATGGCTTCTGCAGTCACAGAGATGAGTACAATCACTCCAGTAACTTTGGCCAATGTCGTGAGCAATCCTGAACATTTAAGCCAGGACCTTGGGAGAGGAGACAGATGGAGAGCAGGAACAGCACAGGAGTGCCAAGGGTCTGTGCTCCCATCAGAGCAGGTTTCTCAGTAGATGACCAAGTCTGAAGTTACACAATCCATATCCAATTAGTCTGCTTGGATCAATCCAGACTCCAAGAGTTCCTAAATCTTCACAAACTTCCAGAAATCTTTAATTTCTGTTATCTAGGACAGACTTTTATAGTTTACATCATCTCTGTCATCAGAAAAGCACTCTAGTGGCAATAATTCTTCACACTGTACTTCACTGCAATTTATTTATTTGACTGGAAAGGAAAGGATAACTGAGAAAGAGAGCTTTTATTGTGATGTGCTTTTTATTGCAATGCTTCCCACATCCATGCCTATTTGTATTGCATCACCTCTGGGTTATGAGCAATTCTGTCAATGGGGATTGTCATGCCTGTAAAGACTTAACTCCTAATAACTTCAGATTAAAGAATTTTTCCCAGGCACTTTTTTTTTGTTGTTGTTGTTCATATTTTCATAAGGGGTAACAGTTAGGAGGGTTAGAGGTTTAGTGATCACCCATTGTCAATCCTATTTGCTTGTTTTCTTTGCCAGGAAGGTGATAAAATGTATTTAACCTGAGCCCCTCTGCAAGATCAGATTTTCTCTACTAAATGTTCTCTTGTCTCATGTCTAGAGTGAAACTTGGCACCAGTTTCAGCAGAGGCACAACTGAGCTGTAAACCCCACTCTCCTTTAGTACCATTTGTATGATCTTACAGGTATTCAGGATACAGATTCAGATTACAAAATTGTCCCAAGAAAGCCACCAGCTTTCATTGCTTCCTTCAGCAGTTTGAACCATGAGAATATTGGCAAAATTCTTTATGGAATATTTGTCTGACGTTGGGATGAAAAATAATTTCCTTTTTGTCATAGGAAGACTGATGAGATTGAGAGTATTGTGTTCTGTAGGCATCTGGATATACACCTCTGTGTAACCTAGTTCCCCAGCACCAAAATCTGACTTCACCTGGACTAAAGAAAGGCCTGGTGGCAGAAATTGCTTCTCACTGTCCCAGAACATGGAGTTGGGGCAGAAGGGAGAAGTCACAGGGGCAGAAAGGGTAAGGTTAAATTGAAGAAGGTTTACATAAATAAAGAAGTTGGTGGAGGGTCAGAAAAAAAGTATGAGAGGAGAAATACAAAGAAATAAGAAGGGTGACAGGGAAAAGATTGTAATGTCAGGTTAGAAGCATCTTGCATGTTTCTAGGTGAGAGTGGTTTTCTTTATTTAGTTGAAAAAGTCAACCTAACCTTCCATGCTCAGAGAAAGAACGAACCCAGCCAACTTTCAATTTACAGTTTTCAGCTAACCCTACTATTAATGTTTAATTCCTTACAAAATAGTGGGCAGTCAATAAAACATGGGTATGCTTTGTACACAAACACCAAAGGTCATCAAAAGAACCATCCTCCTCTTTATCCCACACCATAATATAGTCAGAAAACAGTTCCAACAGTGATGAGAGGGATCTGTCTGAAATTTCTATCTGGTGCTAGAAACAGAGACACATGGGTCTGGGGTATGCTATATACATGAGAAAGCAATGACAGGAATACCTGGGATGTTCTTATGGAAAAAAAAAAAAAAAGGATATTATGCTGACCATAGTCTTTTCTTGGCCCTGTGGGCTACAATCAGCTCTGTTATAGTGACATCATTTACAACAAACTTGATTTAAACTGGTTGAATTAAGGCAACTGGGAATACTATATGGCCTTTAATGTTGTTAAGCTTATTTTGCAGTGAGAGCATGATGGTTTCTGTTTAGCATTTGCTGCTGAAATGGGAAATAGGTGGGCTGTTTGATGAGTCTGTCAGCTGGCAATCGCTACTTGGACTGCTTCAATGTAAATATAATTTTCCCAGACTTCAATACTATGGGTCTGAGTTGTTTTCCTGTTAGTATATACTAATCTATCTAATTCTTGTTATTATTTATTTTCATCACAACCAGAAGACAATCCTGACCTTTATGTTTATCCACAGGATGTATTTACACAGCGTGCAGAAAGTGATGGTGAGAAATTTTCCTAGTGCCACCATTTTATTTCTATCTATGTTTCCCCTCCCCCTTTACAGAAGTCCAATGTGTCAGTGCTGCACCATGAGAAAATGTGCCTTTCCAAGCAAAGTCTCTGGGCAGTTTTCATTTTGTCATGACAATAAAAGTCAGAAGTCATGCTTAATTTCTTAAATCAGATTTTCACCGTTAAATCCCACATTAAATGATGTTATAGCTAATATTCCCATAATCAGTAGACATACTCCTAGTTGGATGTGTGTGTTTCTTTTGGGTTAAATTTGCTCATTTAATTTCTTCTAGAAACTTTTCTGCCTGTACTGATCTTCAATCCAGTTTTTCTTAATGTGTAAAGTTCTGAAATCTAATTTGTTCCTGTTTAGTATTAGACTCTCATTTTATTCTGATTATGTACATACACACCTGAAAATCAGCCTGGTTTGGCTTACCTTCTAAAACTGCTGCTGCATTCCTGTTCTTTATAGTTACGGTCAGTGTGAATTAGGGATCTGGAATCTTTCTGTCACTTCAAGTTTTTAACTCTATTTATTTGAACATCTATCATTGACATTTCTGCTTGTCTGATGGTTTGCAAGATGTTTGTTTTCTTTTTCACAATCCCACTGAGCAATTGTGTCACTTTCCATGAGGCAAGTGTTTGCTACTGTCAAATAATCTACCTGTACAGAAGGAGCAGGGGGATCTGCATGCAGTGTTAAAGTTCCTTTTTTTGCTCCTTTCCAGCGGTAGTGGAATTTTATACCATAACTGCAAGCATTTAGGTCTATGATAATTAATCTCAAAAGACTGTAACAAGTCTGGCAAGTAACATTTGGGGGTTTTATAAGTACTGCACATAACATGCTTTCTAAGCAGCAACTAACAGTAGGCACTATTAAGCAGTCACAAAAAACACCGGCCACATTTTCTGGAGAGGATCCATACCACTGACAACTTCTCACAGCTACCCTTCTGCCCTACGTTTGTGCTGTGGAGCCACCTTATCTCAGGGAACATTAAAGAAGCAGTTTCCACTGGAGTGAAACTCCCAGTCAGCGCAAGAATCCCCTGGCACAGATCCCTCTGGCAAAACCCGGTTCCCTTCCTTGCTCGCCTGCAGTACCCCACACATGGACAGACAGAGGCATCTCCCACCGTGGGCTGCTGCAGCTGCTGCTCAGGAACGCTGGAGCAGAGCTGCAGAGTCAGACTGAATGGCCATTCCATGCGGGGCTCTTTCCACCCAGCACACTTGTAGTACAATTAAAGGAGTGCCTCCCCTCCTCCTCCTCCTCCTCCTCCTCCCCCCTAGCTCTTGTAGTATCTGAATGTGAACTTCTCCCTTGGATAAACAAACACTTGTACCCATATGTATACTTCTGGCTTTTAAGGACTTCATTCCTGTGCCTTTTCTTAGGATTTCCAGTTTTACCTGTCAGTTGCACTCACCACTGGCTGGCATTTCTTTTTCACCTGTACCATGGGCGGCACATTATCTAAGACACATGTTTTTCAGCCCACTTACCTAATTCCAGCAGAACTGGCAGAAGCTGCTTTATTAGCAGTATTTATACAACACATTTGCAATACACACTTTTTAAAATTATTTCTCTTTTGCAAGCAGTAGTATTGGAATGAGGTTCAGATTTCAGGTGAAACAACCACTGCCCACTGAAGCCCCTCAGCCAGTCAAACAGTCAAAGAAAGCAAAGCAAAACAAGCCAGTCAGACATTATCAGAGAGAATGGTGATTATAACAAACAATACAAGGGGAAAATTCATGGCTATTCAGAAACTGTCTTTTGGGGACTGAAGAAGAGATCTGGAGCCATTTTTCACTAGGTTCATGAGAAAATGTCAGCACACAGATGCTACTGTACTGTCAGATTGTGTCTTAATTTGGCCAAAGGGGACCCAGGCAGTCACCCCTCACAGACATTTTTAAAGGCCCATTACAAATCTGATTTATTGGTTGCTAAGAATCTCCCTGCTATAGTGTGCAGATTTTGCATGACATGGAGCTGAAATCCAGTTACAGATAAATGTCTGCTTCTCTGTATGAGCTAAATCCATCTGAATTCAGTATTTCTTGGGCAATGGTCAAGCCTCCCCCGGTTTGCCCACCCCCTCTCCTCCTAATACCTTAAGGCAGTTTACTTCAGAATGAAGCAGAGCATTAACCTGTATAAAATTGCTAATTTGTATATAACTCTCATGCTGCCATAGGGGGAAAAAAAAAAAAAAAGAAAAAAGATAATAAAAGGAAATGCCTTTTGTTCTAAAGAGGCAGAGAAATAATTTCAGGAACAAAAGAAATGCATCTGCCCAGCAAGAGAAATGAGAAATTGCTGGGTTATGTTTTAGATGTTTAGGCATGCTGCTGTTAACAACAACCATTCAAATAAAAATGCTAATTTTCTCCTATTCTTCGGTATTTAACAAAAATCTGTTGGCTTTTTCCTCAAAAAAAAAAAAAAAAAAAAATCCATTGCCTTCTGTAAAAAGCCAAAGATCATATGAGTGAAATGCATTTGGAATTGCTGAAGAAACACCATTCAAACTTGCTCTACTCGAACTGCCCATTGTTACAATTCAGACAATGTACAACAACAAGCACAGCTCAACTTCGAACCGTGCCCACATCACAAGGAATTCAAAGTCAACAGCTCTTCCTATTTCCATAAACTCACCTCCAAAGCCTTCATTTGCAGCTTCTCTGGCAAAAATCGACTAGCATCGGAACAGTCATCTGACAATTTGTTACAGAAGCATGCAGCTCGTCTTAAAGCCTTGCGTTTCGCAAAGGAACTATTCTAAACAAAGACAACATCAAAAGCTACACAAGGATTGCTCACAGCAAGTCCAACTCAGCCCAAGTTTGGGTTCAACATCTGTCTGAACACAGTAGTGCCTCCCATTTTGGTTTTGTTTTGTGGGATTAAACCCCATCTAATCTCTTTAAGTGACCCCAACTCAGGTTCCAGCTACACTGCTTTACAAATCCAGAGAGAAAGAAAAGGGAAAAAAGGCAAGAAAGAGAAGGCAGCGCCTATCCCACCTTTCCATGGCTCTCAGCCCGTTTGTCTTCGCATGATCTGCAAACCACCTGTACTGGATCCAGCCCATTCTGGGGATAGAAATAATCTTCCCGGTAGATGTAGTCTCAGCTGTGCTTTGATTTTTCGGCACGAATGTCTAGAATCTTCTGCTTTAGCCAGACACAGCAACACAAAACTGCAGCTGACTCTTTTGTTTTGCCTCTCTCCGGGGCTGAGGCAGCGGCGCTCCCGGCGCTCCCGCTCCCGCTCCCTCCGCCCCCGGCAGCGCCGGAGCGCTCGGCTCCGCCGCCGGCCCCGCAGCCACCACCTACCCCAGCCCGACCCCGCCGCCGAGATTCCGCCGTCAGGGGCAGCTTCAGGGGGCGGTCAGGTGATCTTCCGGTTAAAAACGGAGAGGATGCTCGGGGATTGAGCGCACGGATCCGTGGTGGGATTCAAACTAGCCATTTACATTACAAAGCAGGGAGGGAAATAGGGCTCGGAGGAGATCGTCAGGCATCCTTCTGCTTCCCAGCCCTCCGCTGGCAATCCACACAAGCAGGCACAGCGCAAAGATATGCAATTAAACTTTTCAGTGCCAATAATCATACATAGTTTGGATACCATGATACTTCTAAATATTTAAAAGTAGGGGCTTATCCCTAAAAAAAACCATAATCCTTTTTTGTCGATACTATGCTGGTTCTATATCTCTTTACAGATTCTTCCCAATTGTACATTTTTTACAATACAATCCTTAAATATTTATGCTGAAGCCATATTTAATTTCTCATCAGCAAATGGACCGTACTCAACTAAAAACAATTATTAGTTCTTTAATCACATTATTATATTGCAATTCAAAGTATCTTTGATGTAAGGGCCATTATACTCAAAAGTGACTCCAAATTGTAGCCTATCCAATGGCCTTGTTCCCTGGGATTACCCTGAGTAAAGCTCCATAAATGCAGGGCTTTGGAATTTAGGCTCTAAAAGACAGAAAGAACTCAGATTCTGTGAGAATCCCAGTTATTGCCAAGTAATAAGAAATACCCAAATACTGTTGCAAAGGTCAGAATTACTTGTAAACAAGAAAATCTTATGGAAACAGACTGTGAGTCTTGATAAAATACTGCACTTTTAACCCCAGCTGCCATTAAAAAATTTCTATCATGTTTAATGAGACCCAAATTTCACCCAAAATATTCCTTTGCACTCATTATAAAATGGTAGCAAACAGGAAACACCTGCAAAACTAGGCACAAAGGGTAAAGTAGGCATCCACATTTAATCAGTCTTTCTGGGAAACTAAACATGTAGATGTAATGTCTAATCTATTCCAGAAGAAATCTAAACCCATTTTCCTATGACCATGTTTTTAAAGACTCAGGTCTTTAAACACCAGAAAGTCTACTCACCCATCCACCATCCAGCACAGGCATTTTTAATGCTTCCCAAAGTTTCCAACAATACAACAAATAACCATTTACTCATCTTGTATTAACTGCTGATGTGTTCACAGACACTTCAGTTCCTCTGGCACTATACCCAGAAGGCAGATTTCCACCTTTAACTTTCCATACTATCACTCTTATGATGTAAGGTAATCCTTTTGATAAGTACACAAAGCAGCAGTCAGGATTTCTTCTAGGATACTGAGGTAAAAAACTTATATGAGAGATCATGGATTATCTTCACCATATCATTTGGCTACTATTATGTCTAATAGATTGATACTAACAACTCTCTCTTGCTCTGACTTTCAGAGACTTAGGTTTTTAACCCTGACACATCCTTTTCAGTAATGCTTTAGTAGGAGTCCTTCACATCTTTCCTCTCATAGACGAAATTTTTGCCATAGCTCATGAGCTTTTGGCAGAAGCCAAGATGGACTTCAAGGGGCTGGTAAAATTCCCATAACTATTACATATATATACACATATATATGAGATTTTATTTCAAACCAGGCTTCATGGGAAAGAAAAAAGCCACCAGACTTTTACTTTGCTACATTTGATTTAATTATATATTGAAAAAAAATGTCAAAAGTGGGACTCTCGTCATGCCCTCATAAACATATCCTTGTAGAAAGATATCTAATGACTACTGCACACTTAACACCAGAACATGTTTATGATGATCCCAAAAATGAAGGTCATAGGAACCAACAGAAGATGGGAAAAAAACCAACTTCATCTAAACAAGTGGAATTCTACAGTTCTTTTGGGCACTTTGTGTAGTCACATGTAGTTACTCTATTAATAGTTTTTCCTTTCACCTTGTTGAAGCCACAATAGTGCAAGAAGTGTAGTGACATTTACAGGCTGGAATGGGTCAAATATGACAGAGCCAGCTGAAAAAGTCATGTGAAGAGGCTAGCAGGGGCAGCCAAGCTACATGTATCTAGAACTCTTGCATATATATTGGTGTTTTCTAACTTGGATACTGTCAACATTTTTTTATTGCTGTAAAGTCAACATAAAACTCGTTTCTAATAAAAAAAAAATAGGCCTAAGCTATCATTGCTGAAAAAGCAAATAGACACAAATCACCCTGCCTGGTACTTAAGAGTAGTTATAATACTGTGTGAATCATGGAACTGCTCAACAAAATTTCCAGTGTGGTCAACTAGTAGAATGTAGTTGTGTCATTCCGCACAGGACTCCCATTGAATGTGATGAGTTTCTTGATGAGCAAGAGAATCACATCTTATGTAAACTTATTACAGACATCAAAATGTTCACTTTAGCAAAGCTGAATACAGTAGAGCTTTTCAAAAATCAAATGCTGTGGTCACCAAGTGAAGTATGGCTTATAAATCTCAAAAGAAATTAATTTTGATTCTAAGAAACAGAGCAATGATTTTAGGCTTCCAAAAAAAGCCTTTTATATTGTCTGGGCTGCCATACACATTGACAGAAACAAGACATTCAGACTTTACATGTTGATGCAGTAAAAAGTACAGGTACAATCCACTAGAAGAAACTGGAGGATTATCTTCCATCTAAAGGGTGTATGTATACATGCAAGTAGGTATGTAAATAATGTGTACAGACAGGTATACATAATTAATTAAAATCACGTAATAAATATGGATGAAAGCATGTCTCAACCATGCAGAAAACCATTGTCTGCAGTAATATTTATGAAAATAAAAATCAGTACAAACTGATACTTTACTCTGGAAGTAAATACAGGTTTTTTAATCATTAATTTCATCACCTGTAATCTTTTGAGAGGAATTTGAGAGTTTCCCAGAAGAATCACTAGTTTTAAATCATACTCTTTTAAATATTAGAGCTTTAATTCAAACAACAACACAGGCATAATCAAATTATTGAGGCATGACAAAAATAAATTAATGGTCTACTTTGTGATAGAAACAGTCTTGATATTTGCAATGTTAATTTCAAAACAGTAAAAAATGCATATATCTACATAAAATAACAATAAAAATCTCTATTTTAGTTATAATAATATCAGCCTTAAGGCTGGATTTATTTTTAAAAGAAGCCATAGAACTAGGTTGCATCTCTTTTACAGTTCATTTACATGCAAGTCAAAAAGGTATATCCTTAAAAATGAAACTATATTCAATCAGTAAGAAAACAGGGATGTCATGTATTTATGAAGTCTTTCTGAATTTGTGCAGCAAATGGGCACAAATGGCATCTTTTTCCACTACTCTTTTAGAATTTGCAAGTCTATGTTTTGAAATTAGTGCTAGAGGAAGAAAACAGCTATTGACTTCAGATCCTTTACATCAATATTACTGATGAGTGAAAATATCCAAGTGCATACAAGTTACACACATAATTTATACAGTGGGGCAAATGACAATAATAGCATTTACAGCATTTTAAGTATCTTGCACCCTCAGAAATACTGTAAGTTATAATCAGGAATTTAACAGTTTTGAGATAGATTTGGTTTGGGTTTTGGCTGTACCTAAAGTCCTTTTCCATCACAGGTTAAAGATTGCAAAGAAGAAAGTGAGAGAAGGCTGAGATAGAGATGTGGTCCAAATCCAGTTACATTGTAAATAAGCATTTTGACATGTGGTCTGTGGCTCATGCAGGAGAAAGCCTCTAATGAAGGCCTTTCCATGGAATGGATTAGTCTTTATCTTTGACTTTAAAATAGACAGAAAGAACTGGGAGATGATTAGCTATGTTAATACAAATAGCCTTTGGAATTCATGATTTTCCCTTGTCAAATTATGGGAAACTGCAAGAAGAAATGATGAAAACTTTCCCTTCTTCAAAAAACAGGTGAATTATAAAAATAGAAGCAACAAAATTCCTTTGACACTGAGGAGAAAATTCACCATTAAGTCTGCTGGAATGTACATGCATTTTTTCCCCTGTGGGTTTGTTGCACTTTGCACAGGATTGCATCCAGATTTTTCTTGATTACTTCCAGTGAGGGCGAATTCACACCCTCTCTGGGCAATCTGTTCCAGTGTTTGGTCACCTACACAGTGATAAAGCTTTTCCTCATGTTCAGGTGGAACTTCTTGTGCATCAGTTTCTGCCCATCGCTCTTTTCCAGCTGCTTGGCACCACTGAAAAGAGCCTGGTCCATCCTGTTGACACCCTCCCTTTAGACACTTACAGACACTGTTAAGGTCCCTTCTCAGTCATCTCTTCTCAAGACTGAACAGGCCCAGCTCCCGCAGCCTTTCCTTTCCTTTCCTCTTATGAGAGATGCTCCAGTCTCCCAGTCATCTTCACAGCCCTCCACTGGACCCTCTCCAGGAGCACCAGGTCTCTCTTATACTGAGGAGCCCAGACACAGCACTCCAGATGCAGTCTCACTGGGGCTGAGCAGAGGAAGCTTACTCCCTTGTACAGAATTTGTAGAGGGCACGACTAAATTCCATACGATTCAATTTGTGGAGGGTTTGCGGAAAGGAATGTACAGCTTTCAGCCAAACTTTTACAAAATTACTTTGCCAACCAGTTCTGAGACTTGTGTTTCAGAGAAGACTGATAGCCTGCATCTAACTGCCTAACACAGTAGTCTTAATAACTTTGGCAGAAACAAGTGGGTAGTGATGGGGAAAAAAATCCCATAAAAATGTCTGGTTATTTTTTTGAGGATATTAACTTAACTTTCTTGGGATAGTTCAACTGTTTCTCCTTGAGCTTGTAATATTGCCTGTTTAGGCTCATGATGAGAAGGAGAAGATAATTATAGTCCTCTTCAGACAGTGTGTTCATTAAGTGTGTTATTTTGGATAAGTAAGTTTTTTAATTGGTTTCCAGTGCCTGCCGGTAGGACGGTCTGTGGTAGCACGGTAGTGAGGATCTGCGCCCCGACCACTTTCCCCTGCTGGAATTCAATACAGTTTGATTGAATTACAATAGGAGTAACCACAAGATGTCAATTACTGGTTTATTCACAGTGTGGACCTCTTCTTCCAACAGCACTTGATTGACTCAGCACACTTCTCATTACAGGACCTCTTCCCTCGTCCCAGAGAATAAGTACTGTACAAAGATGCCCCATTCTTTATTACACAGCTCCTTAATCACACAACTCTTGTGGCACTGACTTCAAAAATGAAAGATCTACCTGGTCTGGGTTTATAGCATGTGACCTACTTTATTTGAAGCTAGAGTGGGAATGTCTTTCTGCATCTATGTCTTTGCCCATCTGTTGGTAGTTTCCGTGTCTGGAACTGGGAAAATACCAATTTTTGAATTATGCAAAACTATCTTTTGTCCAAAATTTAATTGTTTTGTTCTTTTGAGAAAATAAACAGATAATTTGGAAATAATCTTCCTAGATTTCAAGTGTTTAAGTCATGTGAAAGAATTAATTAAAAACAAATCCTTAACCTGTCTTTCTGACTGCTCCTTAGTCCTCTTTCATCCAATTTGAGACCTGAAACCATAAAAACATCAAATGTTTTTGATAAAAACACTTAGTGTGTTGCAAAGACAATTACCTAAATCCAAGAAAACTGGTCAAGGATTTTACCAATTCTCCTTTTATTTAAATGATATTTTTATGAAATACAATTTTAAACAAAAATAATATTTTTGCAAATTTGCTTTTTTCCTCTTTTAAGTAGCAAAGCATTGTAAGTTTTGATTTGTAAAACCTTTTCATGGAGAAAAATAATTTCTTGATCTGTAAATGCCAATTAAAGTGTAAATTTGAAAAATCACTGTGGTTGTATCAACTTTAATATGACATGACTATGTTTTTTTCTCAAATGTTATTTCACCATGATTTAAGAAGAGCTAAATTACATTTTAGCAAACATTCTTTAATCCTGTGTGCAATACTGATCCTACTACTAGTAGGAATGAAACAGAAAGAATAAAAAAATTTAAATTTGCAGGAGGAATGGATGTAATATTACGAATAACAAGACTCTTGACTGAGCCTTCTCAAACTGGTATTATTGCACTGTGCTTCCAAGTTATTGCTTGCTAGAGATTATTTGCTCAAGTGGATGTTTGCTCAGTCCTCACCAGTCCCTATATATTATACATCTCCCTTTTAAAACAGTTCTCAACATTTCTGTTGCAAATTTTCAATTAAGGCAGTGCTAATAACAAAGTAAGAAAACCAAATTTTAAAACATTAAGTCTATTAATTTATTATATTCCTATTAATTGTAACTATAAAAATGTTATTTATTTATTTAACGCCATATTAAAATAAAGGAAGTCACAAAAGAAAGCAAAATACATTTTGGTATTCTGCTTGTATATACCATATTAAGAAACCTTGTTTAAAATAAGCAATGTTCTTATGGGGTTGCTATAATACCTCTACAAAAGAAAATGGACGTTTAATACTTTTTGCACAAACAGTTCAACTCCACAGCTTGGTACTTACAAAAAGGGAACTCATTCACTACTGTGACTCCTCATAGTTACTGACCAAAAAATATAATACTCCACTGAAGCCAACAAGATTTTACGAGGAAGTGGCTGGTTTTAAATTTCATATACAATCATTCTTTTGGAACATTTGGAAATTATTACACATTCTTCATTTCCCCCCCCCTCCCCCGCCATGTCATATGGGAAAAGAAGCTAAGCCTTTTTCACACAATTCAAATTCTTTCATACAATTCATACTCTTCAAATTCTGAAATTTCTAATGTGGGGAACTCATTGGGACTTCTATATGCTAGGAATTTAAAGTGAAATTCTAGATTTTTTGTTTCTTTGACTCAGTAGTTCCAATTAACAAAAGAGTAATAATTAAATTACTCAGAATATATATAAGAGAATTGTATCCATATGTAATTATGAGATATGATAGCTATGATTTAAATTATTTTATTTGATCTTTCTTGTATTTCTAGTATTTTAAATAGGTGTATAATATTTTCTTATTAATAAGAATCTGCTATTATTATTATTTACAGTATCCATCTCTGTATTCATGCAGTGTTTTAAATGTCATGTTATGTTATGTTTGCATGTTATGTGCATTTTAAAAGTCCAAAGAATTGTAACACCTAATTCCAATATGCACATAAAACTGTTAGTTTTGTATTTAAATAAATCACTGGACAGTTATGCAAGAGACTTTTCTGGTACCATTTTGATTTTTTTCTTTCTAGAAGAGTTTGTCTAAAAAAAAGGCCTCATATTCATAGTGTACATAGTAATATTTCATCTAGTCATTAATAGTCAAACACTCACACAATGGCACATCTGACATAGGCAGCTGAGATGGGAATTGAAACCATAATAATTAACAATAGATTTCCTGATCTCACCATGACAAGTAAATGAAACACTCTGTGGTGTGCTTGCCCACTGGAAGAGGGAATTAACTCAGTATGAAAAGCAGAATGGAAGCATATCTTTGATTAGATCTAATGCGCAAGGAATGCAACAATGGGAAACGTGTGTCAGCAGAAAACATCAAATTCTTTCCTAAATATTGTGCATGAGTATGCAAAAACATGCACATTCCCTATAAGAACCATAGCGAAATGCACAGGATGTGAAAAGCACAATCCCTACTGCAATAAGTAAATGAACAAATAAATAGATTTACAAATAAATAAATAAATAAATAAATAAATAAATAAATAAATAAATAAATAAATAAATAAATTGATGCTTTTTCTTACTTACACAAACAATTTAATGTAACATTTATTTTTTTTTCCCAGTGATTTTGGTCCCATTCACTTCAAATTTCCTGTTTAAACGACTCTCCCTGTTCCTGCCTGACCAACCTGGAGGCTTGAGCGTTCAGGACCCTGGAGAGCAGCAGCGCCCCGAGCCCCGCTGGCAGCAGCCTCACAGAAACGCGCAGCTCTGGGCGTTCATGTTCCATTCATCATCATCCTCTCTTCTCATTCTACGTCTCCTACGGCTGCTCCACCTTTCCTTCCTTGTCCTCATATTGTCTTCTGCTTTTATAGTGACATTTACTGTTGCAGCAACTTTTTGTCTGAAACAAAATGCTCTCCCTTTTATTCTTCAAAGTGTGTTGTTTTGTTTTGTTTTGTTTGTTTGTTTGTTTTTGTTTTGGTGGTTTGATTTTTTTTTTTTTTTTTGGTAAGGCTGCTCTTAATTTAATATTGACTAAATCATCATGGGACACTCAATATAATTATTGTATCAAGCATTACAGTTTTGTTGTTGTAATATGTACCTGGATACACTGCATTCTTTTACAATGTGTAGTGTTAGAAAACTTACTTTATAGAAATCCTGAATCATAAATTACTGTGTTTGTAGTCATATAAAATAGTTCAGTACAGCCATAACAATGCAGTTGTAGTTATTAATCTTCTTGCATGTATTAAATTTTAATATTTCATATTCTCTCCAAATCTTGAAAGACAAGCTAAAATCTGAAATTATTACTACAAACCTGATTCTGCAAACAATTACAAGGGTGAATAATCCCAGTCTATTCACTGGACCTATTCACCTGCACAAAGCTACATGGTATGTCTTCACAGATCTATTCCTAAATAATCTCACTAAGCCTCAGAGTTTAACTAACTCTCAGACAGTCATAAATCATGAGTGCTTCCCAAAAGTCAGTACAGACTCACTGGTGTAACTCAGTGGAATTTTTTCTTTTTGTTTCTTAAGGAGAATCAAGTTTCCGTAATGGCATTATGAGAGGGAGGCAAGAAGGGAGGAAAGGAGGATGTTGGTATGGCATATACAGAAACATGCATTTGTCTGTGTGCCTTTCAGTCTCCCTGACTCTGTTGGAGCAAAATGGCCAATTTCAGATGATTTTTATCATGCAATAGTCATTTTCTGCCTATCGGGCTTTTAGAATTTTTGTGAAGATACAAAGGAGTAGGGGGAGTCAGGAAGGCCTGAATAAAGAGCACATTCTGGAGATCAACCACAAGATTCATAAGAGACCTGTTCTGTGGATTTGGCAACATGGAAACATTCTTTCTTCTAAAAGCTGTGAAAGTTCTGAAAATATATTTCACATCTCTCTTTCAATATGTGGCTTTTGTAGGTTTACTCTGCTATATGTAATTCAGAGTGCATCCTCAGTGCTGGCCCCTCCATCAGAATACGAAGTAGCCTCTTTCTTCACAATAAACAAAACACTCATGCAATGTGCTTTGGAAAATTCAGACACATGAATAAAAAATCCACAAATGAAAACAGTCAAAATATTGAAATGCTTTGAAGGACTGCTTTAAATGGCTCCAAGGCACCTTCAACTTAAGACCCACTTTCAGTCAAAGCACTTATCAATACACAGTAGGAAAAGCAGGCAATATAAAGTGGGATGTCTGAAGGGTAAACCCTACATATTTGCAATAGAGGGACATGCACCCTTTAAACAAAAATAAGTCAAATGTGCATACAATGGAGTCACATTCACACACCATCAACAAATCATAGCCTTACTCTGGGTCTCTCGGAACTCAATTTGGCTGACATATAGGTCATTATATACCCTAGTAACTGAGGATAAAGAACAGTGCATCTGGCAGAGAAACTTCATAGGTCTGAGGTGAATTTTGGTTTCTACAAAGCACATTGGGCTGGCAAAACTCTCTCTTCAGTACAAAATCACAGGTCCTACTTCCACATGCAGTGAAAGAGGAAGGCAGACCATCCTCATTGCAAGGCAGAAGCTATTTTTATTATTATTACTGAGATCCCATGCCTTCAAATTCAAAAACAGCAAATAATGCCACTCCCTCTGCAGTCACTTAATGAAAATCAAATGGAAACTGAAACTGGTACAGTGTGCTCCTAATAAATACTATTTTATTTCTATAGGTCTCTCTTTTTTTCCTAGCACAAATAAAAATCTTTTCTCTAGAAGAATTTTTGATAACTTGACTCTGATGGAAACCACAACTTGTTCGACCTCCTAAAGAAGTACTTTGTTCTATAAGGATTCTGAAATTAAGAAGCCCCACATCTGGCAGAAGAAAGTTTACTAGTAAAGATTTAAAGGAAACCTGTGAATTCAAATGTGAGCTAAAAGTTATGACTGGCAATGTGTAGTGACTGTTATCAATAGGAATTCTTAATGCTGTAGAACTACAGAAAGTTAAGGTTTCCTAAGTCTTATATCCTATGCAATGGGAACACTAGAAACAGGATACAGAGTAAAAATTGCAGTTGCTATATGTGAAAGTCAAAAAATAAACATTAAACACCCAATCTTTAACAATACTTTAGGTGGAAATGTTATAAGTTATGAGTTGGCACCCCAAGCACACAGCTTACAGTCTCCTCAGAAGGTAGGTAGCTGCAACTACTGATTTTTTACAGTGTCAGGCCTGTATCCAGTTGTCAGACTCAACACCAAGAGCCTAATCTTAGTTTTTCTTCTACTGTATTTTTCTTTGTTCTGTGGAACACCTTCACACATGAAGAGAAACCCATTTTTGACATACATGTCAAGATTTCTGATATCACAGTTTACCTCAGTGTTCTCCACTGACAAAAAAATTCTTGTGCACAAAGATTACACATACTGAAATTCAGTGCATATTCATTGAACCCTTCAAATTTATGATTTGGAATTTGATAAAATAAGAAGTAACTTTTGAGTATTGTCAAAATCATGTCATAGACTAGCAAGAAAAAAGTACAGAGTACTGTATTGCAAATATCTCTAGCTTGCTACTCCATTAAAATATGATACAGAAGAATTTTTCATTTCATCAGAAGAGTAGAACAGGACCAACTGATATACAGCTACACCAAAATGAGAGTTGAAACTTTGACTAGATTATAGGTCTCTACTGCTGTCTCATGTTCCCTAGAGGACTCATAAGAGGATTTGTGGATTTTTGCCTTGCATCTGATTCCAATGACGGTACAGGCAACCATTTTCATATATAGAATATCAAAGGTATTTTTAACTGTGAATAAAGAAGAATAGTTATTTGTCAGTACTACATTATTCATTAGATGCTACATTGAGGTTTTGGAATTCTTTTTCTGCTATTCAACTTTTTCATGTCATAGCAAAATATTCTATTTTACAGGTAGTCCTAGATAAGGAAGAGTTCCTTAATCAATAGAATGATCTTATTGACAGTAGCACAGGTTGTTGAGTGCTATTGGCATTTCATCACAACAGAAAAAACAGGTGACTGAAATGTGGAGAACTCGTTTTTTTTAAACCAGGCTACAGTCAGGTAAAGTGCATTCTGAATTGAAAACTTCATAATGAATGGCTGGATTGCTTCTGTCCTCTCTTTTAAAAAGTAGAGCAGGATACATTAGGAGGAAATTCCTTACTACTTAGGGCATGGTTAAAACTGCCATCTATGCATCTCATTTAATGAGATTTGTATTCCAGAGAGAAGGCAGAGAATGGTCAGAGATGAGTGATGAGCTGGACCATCACTTGTAGGAGCAGTGACACAAAGTATCACAGTAACTTCTATTTGAAAACTATGGATCTGCACATAGAAAATATGCACGTCTCATGATCCTGTGGCTAGGATTTTCAAAGAATCCCTGTATCCCACTGAAGAGCAATGGAAAATCCATGAGAAAAATCATCAGAAAAAAGCTCTTCAACTATCTACTAAGAGTAATAAATCACGTTGTGTAATTCTTGCTCACATTCTGGATGGGTTCTTCTCACTTCCTTTCTTTAGAAACCTATTTTCCTTGAAATCTGATCACCATGCATGCTTCTACTCTAAAATGTATTTATATTAATAATTTAATGATAGCTGAGCCACACAAGGTCATTTGTGTTCTGTGAGGTAGAGGTTATTTTACTAGATTTAAAAATGAAGGAATAAAAGAAGCATGACATGACTCAGTAAAAAGGCTTTTTTACTCTAGGACCTAAATATTCTAATCAATAACACTGAGGAATTGTTCTTCCCTGAGGAAAGAAACAAATTAATAAATAAATGTATTTAATTGGCATAATAATTCTTTAGACTCTGTTACAATTTCAAGACAGATTTCCTTTGGCATAATTGGTCTTTCTTGTTTTCATTCCTTGACCTTAATGTCCATCTTTCTCTCTTTCTGTAGTATTAACAGTAGATTAATAATTTTGAAAGCCAGACAAGATAACACTGTGGTGACAGTAGATTTCAGTTTCTCAGAACAATGAATTGGGCATCTAGTTAAACTGATTTGAGAGGTGATAAGATAATCTAATGATCTGCAGTCTACTGTAGTTTCTGATATCTATACCCTCTCTAAAAGCAAAGGGAAATAAAAACATATTCCTGTCAGAATATACAAAATAGTCTCAGGAAATGTCTCAGGAAATAGTTAAAAGTCTGTGTAAACAACAACAGCACAAATCTATCAAGTGAGATGATTAAATCTTTAGATACCCAAATCTCAAAGCAGAACACCTAAGCCTCAACAGTCCAATAACTGAAGTACTGATGGTGTAAGAAAGAGGACACCCTATCCTCCCATCAAACAAATTCAGATGCTGAGACTGCAATTACTATTCCAAAATTAAACAATATAAAATGAAGCAGACATTTGTACCTTATTTAGGAAATGTACAGCAGAACAGACAACAGTATTAGGCATGTCTGGAAATAACATAGCTGACATAATTACAACAGAAAAAAAAAAAGAAATAAAGGACATTCATGTACGATGGAACTTGTGCTTCAGCAAGTATGAGATCAATGGATTATATGGCTTTCGAAGGCTTTCATTTACAGTTAAATCCAAACTGAAACACCAGAGTATTAAAGCCAGAAAAATCTGAAGGTCAGCATTTTTTTCAATGAACAAAGTATTAAAAGTACTCTCTAAGTGAGCACTTCTTTTGTTATATAAAACCCTGTTCACTGAACCGATTTCCTGTTAGTAGACTGAACCATGGATTAGGTACATTTGATTTGAAGAATGTCACTAATGAAACAAATCATCAGGAAAGGAAAGAGAATTTTAAAGTGTGCTTAGCACACTGCAGGGTCAGAGTGACGACGTTTTGTAGAGCAGGGTGGAAACTCAATGGAAAGAAATAAGGGAAAAATGTGAGTGTATAAAAAAGGATTTATGATGTGGATTTGGAAAGCTGAACCTTCTGAAAGAGGCACTTGGAACTGAGGTAGCTGATGAAATATAAATGTCAACAACCATTATATCTTAATGCAAGTGAAACATTTGTAATACAAAGTTATAAAGAAAAGTGGCTGTAGCTGAAGTCAGCCTGGGTTAATGGACACTGTGTGTTCTTACAATTCGGATCAAACAATTGCTAGTCAGAGCCTCTGGTTTGCTCCAATAATGTTATCATTAAAATGGTGTAATTTTAAGCAAGTCATGACTGCAATGCCTCAGTTTACCTGTTTATGAAAACAGAATGGCATTCAGGTGGGCTGCAGGGCTTAATTATGCTCATAAGATACAGGGGATCATTGTAGGACACTTTATGTGCATGTGAATTTTTATGAGCATAACATCTGTATCAGCAGTTCTTTGAATGATAAAAACCATGAAATCTGCAGGATTGGAGGTGTAAAGATGATGCTTTTTTCCATCATTGTATAGTAAATTGCACATAATTAGCAAAAGCAAAGAGCTGAGAATCCAACACTCATCATCCCACTTGTAAAAATCTATAACATATTAGGACATTTTTCTGATATTAGTCTGGAAGATTGTCCAGTTTATGCATCAAAATGTAAAGTCCAGAGTTCATACTGGTGCCACAGACACAAACCATGACTAGACCCTTGCTCCTAGGCCAAATGATAGCTTTTAATGATGACATTTACATTACTATCAGGACAAAACAGTTCATCAAACTATTTCACTATTTATCATCAAAACTTCAAAACATTGTTAGATATGTCCTTCTCTGGATACAGTCATGCTGAAAAAGCAAGTGCATCTTCAGCACCTTTCTAAGTGTCCTTGCCTCTTCACAAAGTGAGAAATTTGCATGTGTAGTGCCTTTGACTCATCAAACAGTCCCAATACAGTTATTTTCTATTTTTTTTTCTTTTAGTTTGGGTTACTTTGTGGTGTTTGTTTTGTGGGGTTTTTTTGGTTGGGTTTTTCTTTGTTTTGTTGCTGTTGCTGTAGGAGGATTCCATATTTTAGTGAGGGTTTTGATCTTAAGACAATATTCCTGTATGGCAGAAATCAGCTATAGATCTCTACCCTCCTACATTAAGAAATTACATTCTCTGATAAAAAAAATGTTAACATGCATTTGAGACTCTCCCTAGAATCTCTTACAGAGCATCACTTCAGAAAAATTAAACCTTCTGAAAAGCATAAAATAAAGAATTACAGTACATGACAGCTCAGTCTAACTCACTCCAATTTTACCTCTGCAAAAGCCACTGGGAATATCTGTGACAGCCCATCTCCAAAAGCAGTGCATGACAGGGCAGAATGGTAAAATACAGAGTGAGTTAAAGGGAAAAGAAAGTGTTTCTGTGAAGTAAGTGAAGTGCTTTTTCCATGATTCTTTCATATTATCTGCAAAAACAGAATGCAAAATATATATGGCAGGCCATGGATTAGCAAAGGCAGAGCTAAGGTTAATTTTATATTTCCTCATTTCCCATAGTTTAAATTTGACAGGTCAAAGCAGAGGTGGTTAGTTTGTGAATCAGGCTACAGAGGGAAATTTATAGATGTGTAGGTAACTCATATATTTTTCAATTAATATGTTGGACTACTTTCCATAAGCATTAATTTTGTTTTTGTGAAAATCTGTGGATGCTAAAATATAAAAGCAAACCCATTTTTATACATGAGTTGAGGCGGATTCAGGTGGATATAGCTACTGCAGAAGTTCAAAGCTGAGATACTGTTGCAATTAGGCAGAAGGAAGTTGTTTTCTTCTCCACTCCTGACTACATTACTACAGCAGAAGGGTGATCATCCTTCCCATTATTCCTATAATTCCCATCACTGAGTGCTGGAGTTACTAAGAGAGATGGAGTGTTAGTTTTTCTCAAACCTAAATAGCATCAATCTCTGTGTGTTACACTGCTTCTAAGTACAAAAAAGAAGGCAGATATTTTACAGATCCCTAGTTTTGAAAGAATATGTACAGGGCCAAAATTTCCTGGCATCAGGCTCCTTGCAGGGGGCTCTTAATGATCAGCAGAGAGCCTGGTTAGTGATGGAGTGTGTTGTGTTGCTGGTTCTTTCTGAAAGAACGTGTCTGGTCCCTGAACACGCAAGAGTGAAATGCTTATTATTTAAGTTGTAACCCGACCTGGATGTTATGGAGCAGTGAAACCTATAAATGTTACTTGATCTCCCCCCACGCCTTGTGTTTATGACCAGGGTTTTTTTTACATGACTTTATATGCCTGCTCCTGGCCAATCCTAGACCTTTGAATTTACCTTTTAAATTGCAGATTAAAAAAAAAAAAACAAAAAAAACCAGACTTAATATATACAGAGGTTGGACAAGAAAGTTCTGGACAAAATTAAAAATAAATGGGCAAAATGGATAGCATTTAAGTAGCAAAAAACCCCTATATTTTATGAGAGCTTTCTCAAAATGCTTCATCCCATTAATTTTTTACCTAAAGACTGTACTCTTGAGAGAAGAAATAAAAAATACAGAAAAATATGTTGGGGGAACAGATGTGTTCTCACTATTGTCAGCTTCTGCTGTCATGAATGGAAGTGAGGCAGACTCAGGAGGAGACAGTTTTTCTAAGAAAATCGGTTTTATCATAATAACAACTTGCTAAGGGTGTGTGTTTTAGAAATTCAGGTTCAAGTTCATTTTCTCCCAAATTCTGCTGGATTTGGGGATAAAATTGTTTAGAATAAACAACATCGTGCAAATTGAAACATGGGATCTGTGCTTTAAAAAACATTCAGCTTAAGATGGAAAACAGCAAATCATTATGGGCCTCCTGAATTAAAGACAAAATCAGATGTGTGTACATACTCAAGAGAAAGTATACTATAGGAAGAAGCACCTCGTACACAGGAATTTTAGAAGAAAAAATTAAAGTATATGAGTTTATCTAATGAGGTCTCCAATCACAGTATTTGGGTTGCTATATTCAGCAAACTGTGAGTTGATTTGAAATGGAAATATATATCTTTAGAGTAAAAGGAGTGTGCAGATGGTCTTGGATGACTGAGAAACAAAACTAGTACTAGCACAAAATGAGCACAAACTGTTCATTTTATGAGTTGTCATGGAGAGAATTATGAATGGAGAATATTCTTACACACTAATGAAGGCAAGAGAGCCCTGAAAGCTGCATTAATTATACTGTAACTGCATTACTCCAGTATGGACAATTTGTAGTACAGTAGCTCTTATTTCAAGTGCTGACAAACTACTGTGTAAAATTTCATGCAAACACATCAGTTTTCTGAAGAGCAAAACAAAACATTTAGACTTGAAGGAAGAAACTGGCTACATGGAAAAAAGTTTGCTCATTCAGCAAAAGTAAACATGCCAAACCTGAGAAAAGGTAAGAAAGGAAAGGAGTGCATTTAATTTTTTTCCAGGCCAAGAGACTAAATGAGGAACAGAAGTCTTTGTGTTTCTTTCTGTAGAGACAGAGGTGGATAGGTGATGCAGAGTAAATTAACAAATACAAGTACTGATAAGAATGATGAACTGATTGTAGTTTGGGAGCTTAGGTGGACCAGCAGTTCAGGTATGATATTAATGATTGATGAGAACTCAGTGATTGAATAAGTTGCTAAAGTTATTATAAAGTAAATTTATTCATTTAATAATTTATCTGGTAGAAAGGAAACCTGGCAAACAATATCATGTGTCACATTTCCAAGTTTATCACCAGAGGACTTGCAGTGCCCATGAAAAAGGAGAAGTCAATGCCATCAGCACTGGGAACAAGATTTTCCAACGTATTTCCATAACTGGGAAGGCAAATGCCTCAGGAAGCCAACCTTTGAGGTGCTCTGTTACCTACCCACTGCAACAAAAAGAGAAATATTACCTAAAACAGGCACCTTCAGGATCCATTAAGATCAGTAGGATCTGATGATGTAAAATTGAATGTAGCAGCTTGTGTTTGACACAGTGTTAAAATTAAGGAAAATAAAAAAAACCCCAAACCAACATTGCACTTCAGTCACCAGCTGTGAGTACCAAAATCACAGCTTTGTTGGTCTTGTACATCTCAAGATGTTCTTCACCTCCCGTCACTGTGCTGGCAGGGCAGTAGGAGCACAGGGAAAAAAAGCCTGATTATCATTTGATAGCAAGAATACCCCAGCTGGGGTTCAGCATAATGCTGGTTCCAGAGGTAGTCCCCACATGTGAGGTGCTTTGGAGATTTTGAGATCAGCTCTGTTTAAAGCAAATTTCTTTCAGACTGCTACAACCTATAGTCATAATTAATGGATATTCAAAGAAAAACTCAGCATCTATTTTAACTATGATGTTGTCATCAAGTGTGATGCAAAACCAGATGTGTATACTGGGGATGTGCACTTTCTCTTCAATAGAATCAATTCACTGAGAGGTTTGGTGCTTCAAAACTAGTGTAACATATAATATAGTGTTATTTCTGAATAAGAAATAATGCTTGATTTTCTTACTCTCCAAGCACCTCCAGAAGCAGTTTATTTCTCTCGCTAAACTCTAATAAAGTCACATATATAATAAAATTAAAATTCATGCCACATGATTGTCTTTCTGCATCATTTTCTTCAGCAATTTTATTCAGTCTGAGTAAAAATCAGTATTTGCTTTCTTTCTCACCCTGTATATGAGAGGTTGTTATTTGCAATGTCTGCATCAAAAGAGAGATGAGAATTCTTAGATACACACGTGGTACACAGCATGAATTTAATCTCAATATTTGTAAACCTTTCTTGTTCACTAAAGAAACTTTTTTTATTTCTTTTGTCAGTCTGTAGTTTAATGGCAAGGAGCCAGCCAGTAACAAGCAGTGGGTTTTACTGGTTAAACTCATCAGGAACAGGTGTTTTATTTACATTTATATTTGCAATAAGTCCCCATTTTCTGATATAAAAACCAACAAAAAATACTTTTCTTTTGAGTCTAGCAAATGTAAAATGTTTAAAATAATTGTGTATTCAAATGCAAAAATATAGGTATTTGTGAGATTAACTAAAGTACCAATTTTGAAAGTTGTCCTTTACTATATTTCACACCACAAAATTATTTCTCGTTCGTGAAATTTTTTTTTGCATTCATTATTTTTAGAAATTTACATATAATTTCCAGTGTTTTCTTGTAAAGTACTTTAAAACCTACTTGCTTATATTTAATTGCCAGTCTTCACAGGTCACCTTGGATTTGTGGTTCATTGGAGGAAGGAAGCAGGTGTTTTGGTCTCCTGTTTGGTTGTTTTTTTTAAAACCCAGGAGGTCTACGAGTGAGGCTCTCTCACCCACTGCCGGGTCAAGGTGTCTTCAGCTGGTTTCTGAGGGGTTGAGCAATAATGCTTTTCACTGTCACCTTAGCTGACACTTTGGATATCAAATTTTGTTTTACAAAAGCAAAATTAAGCATTCACTGCCCTTTTTGTTTGGTTTGTTGTTGTTGTTGTTTTGTTTGTTTTGTTTGTTTTGTTTTTTCCAAATACACCTAGCAGTTCATACCATCACATAATGAATAAAACCAAAAGATTTGCACAGTTTCTCACAAAGTTCTCCCACACTGGCTCCTATCTGGTAGAAGAAGAGCTGCTTGACATAGAGTGGAAGGTCACCTCCAATTCCATGCCAAGTCTGTGAAGTTCACACCATCTCTTCATACTGCCAATCCACACGACTGACAATGACTGATTATCTTGCATGACTTTAATTTAAGAATAATAACTGAGAATAAAGAATTCAGATTTAATTTTTGCTCAGATATCTTTGTTAACAAATGTAGAAATCTCCACTTTAGGGAAGTTTTATTAGAAAAATAAATGGATGAGGTTTACAGACACTGTCATTCTTTAAAGAAAAAGCATAACAGTAATAATAGTACATTACAATATGATGACTCTATCCACATTGCTCTTCCTATTTTTTAGGGGATCTGCTCTTTACTGAATTATTTTCTTCTACCTAGCTCCCAGAAAGACCAGTTTCCAGAATTCAAATGAATGCTGAAACCCAGTATCCTGCTACTTAAAATTCTGAGGAATATTTCAGGTAGAAAAACCAGCATTCCAATCTTAGCTTTCATACAGAATGTACTACATGACAGTGGCAAATTCAGGTAAATTCTGGACATTGTTTCTGTTCTGGCATGAATAATGCTTACTTTTGATGATAATTAGTCATTATATATGTTCCTTTTCATTCACATAACATCACCACCAAGTCTGAGGTCCCTTCCAAAACAAAGTATTTTTTTCTCCAGTGTACTTAACCAAATATAAATCTCACTTTTACATACAGGTTTCTAAATGTCATGCTTTGGAATAAAAAAGCTGCAATATTCAGTTTCAAAAATGTTGAAAGGCGATATTTCCCCTCCCTCTCTGTAATTCTTCTAAGAGCTTAAAGCAAAGATCACATGGAGCTTAATCCCTGAACTGCATTTTTCAGGAAACATACTATTATTCACAAAAAAAGGCACCAATAGCTAAGCCTATTACTATCACTGCCTTAACATTGCCTTGTGTTAGAGATGTGCGTATTTAAGTGAAAAAGAAGTAAACAAAAAGATTTTGTGCTCTTGCAGTTTTATTCCTATATTTGAAGATTTGTGTATTTTTCTAACTAAGAAACAAGTTTTAAAAATATATATTTTAATACACATCTGCAAATTTTAAAAATACACCTTTTAAAAACCAGAAACTCCTAAATAATAGAATGCAGGAAATTGTAAGCAAAATTAATATCTAACTGCTTTGAAATTCTCTCTTCCATCAAAGATTTGTTTCATTTTGGTCACAAAATCCATTGTTTCTGAGAAGTGTTCCAATTAACAGCTTAGTTACATTTATAAAATATTTTCCATGCCAGTTGCTTTTCACTGGTACAAGACAGATAAGGAAATAAATAGGTTTTCCCTCCCAGAAATGCAGTTAACCCTTTTAAGTCAGCTGATCCATTCCAAAGCAATTTCCCTTGATATAGTTAGTGTTTTATCCAAGAAAAGAAAAACAAACCAAATTCACTTGAACAGTAATACAGGTTTTCCTTCTAGCTATCAATCTAATTAATCACACAATCAATAATGAAATATTTCTAACCTTGTTTGTAACAAAATATAGATCTAGATACACTACTTCAAAGAGAATATTTCTCTACTCAGTAAAATTTACAACAGATATTCAAAAGGTCAATCTAATAGGAACATTTCAAAGCAGCCCCGTTTCCATGTGAGAAGTATGACTTTGACTAAACTGCTATTCCTTTCAACATTTTTGTATGGTGTCAAGTGATTTATACAGTGAAAGATAATCACTCTATAAATACATGAAAGATAATTGAGGATGTATTTGCAGTAGGAAAAAATCTTTGCAACTGTGCCCACATACTGGGCTAGTTCCCGAAATCTTGCTCTTTGAGTTATTCCTATTGTTTATATTGAGAGGGGGACAGCAGTTTGTCAGTGCAGAGCAAATTTGCTATGGCTTCATCCCCTCTCTCTTCCTCCATTCATTTTGCTAGTTCAAGATGCTGATCTGTCCCAAAGCTGACCATGGTGCTTTTACAGGAAAAACCCTGTCCCACATACAGTTTCCAACCTTGCTTACAAGCCACCCAATCCCCATGCCAGCACAAAGGAGTAGGTGCTCTTTAAGATATAACTACTCTGACTTAAGCATAGTTGCTTCATCTACCCCCCAAAAATTCTATTCTGTATTGAAGCAGCCTGTCTGTAAAGTGTGGATTAAATTTCATCTGCTAAGCAGGATGCTTTTGTTGCTTCATTATTATCCTGCACATTACAGATTTAACTCAAAGTCTGGACTTTGGGTGGCTTATCACAACTCTTTGCACCAGCAGTTCAAGAAGACCTCCATTCACCTTGCAGTCCATTTCTCTAATCCATACTTTATCAGTCAGTATAACATGGGAGACAGTGCTGAAAGCCTTGCTAAAGTCAAGATGTATATCATTCACCAAGCTAGTTATTTTACTGCACAAAGGCATGATCAGGCCTGATTTCTGCTTCATAAACTCACACTGATTATTTCCAATCACCTTCTTGTCCTTAGTACATTTAGTAATGGCTGCCAAGATTTTTCGCTCCAACCCCTTCTCAAGGACTAAGGTGAGGCAAGCAAGCCTGCAGTTCCCTGCATCCTCCTCCTCCTCTCTCTTCTTAGATATGGGAGTAATATCTGCTTTCTTCCAGTCCACAGGAACCTTTCCAGACAGCTGTGACCTTTCAAATACAACCAGCAGTGGCCTTGAGGTGACTGGCCAGCTCCCTCAGGACTAATGGGTAAAACCCTTCAGGGATGCGCCCGTACTTCAGTATGACCTATCCTGCCCTACCTGTTTGAATGTTCCCTTGCCTCATCCTTCTTTACTCAGGGTAATTCTTCCTTTCTCCAGACTTTTCCTGCTGGCTTCAGGGACCTGGAATTGCTGAAAGCCAGCCTTGCCAGTAAAGACCAAAGCAAAGAAGACACTGGGCACCTCATCCTCTTCCACATCCTTCATCACCAGGTACTCTGCACAGCTCAGCAGCAGGAACACATTTGCCCTATTTTTGATTTAGTTACAGATGTACCTGCAGAAGCCTTCTTACTCCCATCATGTCTCCTACTGGATTCAAATCCAGGAGAGCTTTGACATTTCTAATCCTGCTCCTGCATGTTTGTACAGTGTTTCTATATTCCTCCCAGATGACATGTGCCTGCTTTCACCAGTAAATGTTTTTGATGCAAACTTAGGGTACTTGCAGAGTTACAGTTACATTTTGTGTGTATTTAAATTTTAATTCTATTTAGCATTTTGGAGTCTAGTACAATTTGTTTCCTGATATTGAAAACACTTTTTTTTTTGAAATCCACTCTCTTGGACAGTTATACATTTCTAAAAAATAATAATTGCAAAATTCGTAACTCATTATAATTACCAAGTTAATTCTGACTACAAAGCAAAATGCCTCATTGCTAAATCATGGTTTTCCTTCATCCAATATAATCATTTGATTAGGCATTCTGTTCCATACTTCCCTAATGATTTTAATTTTTTCCTCTGGAGACTGAATTTTTAGTCTTGTTTTTCAGATGAATGTCATAGCTGATAAAGAATCAACTTACTTCTAGCTTGTTCACAGATAATGATAATAAAATGGGGAAACATCAAGGATGATTTATTATACCACATCGAGCAGTGAAGGAAAAAAATCTTGTCAGTTGTGCTCACTTCTTTTTATTCAAATGAATGTGATAATGTCCTCCTCCTCCATCTTTTCCAAGTAATGTTTATTTACATCTGCCTCCCCAACAATACTACACCTTATAAAGGAAGAGAAAAAAGACATTTCTGAAAGTACAGTTGGTAGAGTATGCACTGGTGTTTGCAACTTAACTGTCTTAAAACCCTTGCTTGCTGTATTTTAGATACCACTGAGAGTCCTCTTTAGGCACATTTTAAAATGTGATGTTAGGGGAAATCGAATTGCTGAGGATTGATAAGGAGTAAGAGCACGTGTCAGCAGGAGAGATGTAACTGCAGGGAGCAGTGCACCTCTGCTGTGTCTGGTGCATTGATTTGGGTTCCAGCCTCCACTGTGATTGTCCACGGTTTCCAGGGCAGATGAGCTCAGGATTTCCACTGACTCCACTGAAAAGTGTCTGCATCCATACTCTTCCACCCATGTCTGTGCAGTCCTTTGCTGGACAGACAAAGAAATTCTGACTTGTGATCTAATTGTTGCACAAAAAGGGAATAGGATCCAGATCCCTTTCTCATATCTGCAACATCTATGTAGGTCTTGCAACAGTTTTTATAAAAGCTGAAACAATCCTCCAAAATGAACACTGTTCTCATTAAAAGCAGCCTATGTGAATTAGCAGTATAAAAATACTTTCACTAAAAATAGATTTACATGTCGCAAATATTTATTTCTGTTCTTACATATTATAGTCAAAAAAGAAATAAAATACTGGGTAAATAACAATTTTTTTCTTTATTTTTTCCAGAAAAGTAGATTTTCAGTGACATATGGGCCCATTTCTACTTTTGCTGCTTGCAAGACACTGCAATGACCTCCAGGACCAAGGGAAAGCCACCTCCTGTTTAGCAGAATCTGAAGATGGCCCTTCCTGTCCTGTCATCCAGAAATATAAGTTGTGGAAGGAAACTGGTTGTGTTAATCCTTGAAAATGCCTTGATAATGAGAAAAAGATTAACAACACAGGGGAGAAAAAGGAACATCTGACAGGTTTATAGCTCTGTCCCCTAAAATATGGACAGTGTGGCATTGCCAGGTCTGCTGCTACATGGCATGGTGGTGGCTGTGGATGGCACTCATGTTTCTGTGTGAGCTGCATCCCTCTTTTCTCATGCTTCCACAGACTTGTGGTGAATGAATGGGAAGCAGGAGAGGAGACTTTACCCTTTGCCAAGCTTGGAAGCTCTCTTTGCCTGAATTGTCACTAGTGTAATAGGACATCAAGAGCTTACAATGAGGATGACAGACTATTGTGTGTTTTTAGAGACAAAGTGGCAGAAACTGCCAAGAGTGAGTCCCTTGTGTGGCTGTGTGTGTAAGGTGAGAAAAAAGGGAGCTTAGAATAAAAGCTTTATTTAGAAGCAGCATGTAAGCTGCTTGCAGGATCATTGCTACTGGGATCTTTTGTACTGAGAGATTTTAAAAGGCAATTTAATACATTAAAAAATATAATATTTGTTCACATTCTCAAGCCTGACATTACTTTATGAGTGGAGACAATGAACTGCACATTTCCCAGCAGAGGACTTGTTGCTTTGTCATGGATTAGGAGAACAATACCAACTCCTCACAAGCAGTCTAAGTGATCAGATACAGGACTGAATTCTTCCTAGCAGAATTTCAGAATATATTTACAGAGAACATAGACAAATTGCCACCTTTAGTTTTCCTTCATAACTTCCAAAAACTTTTTTGCTCAACTTTCACACAGAAAGTGGAGCTGATTATCCACAGTTTATCTATCAATGACAAAGATAAATATTTCAGACTCTGAGATGGGACAAATATGATTTCAGACTGGTCAAGGCAAATAGTTCTAAATTGACAAAACTTTAACTGCAAACAGCAGGAATCAGTAGGAAAAATGCTTGCATGATCAAGATCAATCTCAGTTCTAAATCAGGTTAAGGAAGTTTTGAAGTGGCTTTAGTCTCTGAAAAGGTAAGAATTCAGGACCTATACTCATTTTTGAATACTGGCCCTCATTTTTAAGTTTCAAATATGATGACAAAACGATATTAATGAATATCACAAAATAGAACAGACAGTTTAAAGGAATATTAAGGGGTAGATCTTATCTCTCACATTGAGGAACATTTTTACTTCAAAGAAATTGATATGACAATTTGCAGACTAGATGGAGGTATCATTTTGGCTAATTTTAGCAAAATAAATGATAGATGTCAAATCTAACCTAATCATCTAGTCTGCCTTACAAAAAGAGACAGGAATGTCCACAGGGCAATGTTTTCCACTTACCTTTAGTACTTATCTGAGGGGGAATTAGCCTCCAGCAGCACCTGTCTCTTTCTGCCGACTGTTAGGAAATCCTAGGCAACTATCTCAGATTTATATGCTTAGCAGATTATTACACCTTATATGTGAAGTATTTTTAATGCATTTCAGGAAAGAAAGATGTCTACAGATAATTGACTGAAAAACCTGAAGCTTTTTTTTTAAAAATTCTTTGTCCATATTGTTTTTTGGGGGTTGGGCTATTGTTTGTTTCTTTGTTTGTTTGTTTTATTAATGTCCTTGTCTATATGCACATTTTCAGGGAATCAGAGAGGAGTTTGGGATGCAGAGCTTCAGTGTTTCCTGAAAATGAGTGTATCAGTGGACTGAAAAGGCCCCTTTGTTGCTCATACTTACAAAAGTACAACAAATGTTCTCTCATATGCTTGCAACGATACACAGAGACTTTTAAAATTGATTACTTACTTAACAACCAAGGTGTCTACACATAGAACCCTGTGAGGTGTTTGAAATTTTTTTGGATGCTCAAACACCATCACAAAATTGCTTTTAAATATATTTGAAAATCTGGACTGTTCAAAAGTCATGGATGGCACAGCCATCTACATCTATTGTGTGTGTTTATACATCCTCTAGCACCAAAGTGATTGAAGGATTCATGAAAGACAGCAGTAAGGTCGGACGTCACTGTATCTAATAAAACATAATTTGTTACAGAAGTGTCTTGTGACTGATTGACCTTGGTGTCTAACTGAAACATTTATAAATCTGTGGAAATCTAATTATTTAATTAATTAGACTCCTCTACTTCTGTCAAATTCAGTTAAAATACACCAAGTTCAAAAGTTTTTGAAGGGAACACAAAGACACACAGGCAGGGGGGATTTGTGGTCCTTGCCTTCTGTGCAAATAATGCTACAAAGAAAAATCTCTTCTATTCTTGCAGAAACTTTGAGCCATTCAGCCTAAAGCTCTAATTGATAATCATCCAGTCTCATTCAATTTGTTTCAGTCTTATCCAGCTTGTTTCCAGTCTTATTCAACTTGTTCAACATCAGTGACCTGGATGAAGGGACAGAATGCACTCTGATCAAGTTTGTTGATGACATGAAACCAGGGTGAGTGACTGATACACCTGAAGGCTGTGCTGCCATTTGGCCAGACCTGGACAGGCTGGAGGGCTGAGCAGAGAGAATAATGAGCTTCAGCAAGGGCAAGCGTAGGGACTGGGGAGGAATGACTCCAGGGAAAACTGTGGTCAGCAGCTGAGGGTGGTGATCCCAGTCCTCTACTCTCCCCTAGTGAGGCCACATCTGAAGTAGTGTGTTCAAGTCTGCTCTCCACAGCTCAAGAAAGACAAGGAGCTACTGGAGCAGGCCCAGTGGAGGGCCACAGAGGAGATTAGGAATCAGGAGCACCTCTCTTGTGAGGAGATGCTGTGGGAGCTGGATCTGTTTTGTCTGGAGAACAGAAGACTGAGAGGGGATCTCATTCACACACATAAATATCTCAAAGTGACAAGGGGATTGTGCCAGACTCTTTTCTGTGGTGCCCAGCAACAAGACAAGGAACAATGGCTGTAAATTAAACCACAAGAAATTACACCTCAGCATGATGAAGGATTTACATTGAGGGTGGCAGAGCACTGGAATCTCCATGGAGGTTGTGGAGTCTCCCTCTTTGGAGACTTTCCAAACCCACCTGGATGAGTTCCTGTGTCACCTGCTCTGGGTGACCCCGCATGAGCGAGGGATTGGACTGGATGATCTTCAGAGGTGATTCCATGATCACAAAACAATGAATATACAATAAATATATCTAAAACAGGACATTTAACCTTTCTTTAGTTACTCTCCAGGTAAAGGTTATAATGGAAAAGTGTGGCACTTCAGGCAAGTGTGAGGGGATACCAATGGAAATGCAAAAGCAAAAACAAGACCACAGCTGTAGAAGTGGCCTTTTGTGAGACTCCTACAAACAGTGGCATTATTTACTCTCTCTGCAGCAGTTATGTCAACTTAACCAATTGCAAAAGAAGAAATTTACCAGGGGGCAAAGAAATGTAAACACATGGCTCAATATATATATATATATATCCTATTGGGGAAAATATTTTTTCAGGTTTTTTCACATACAAAGCAAAAAAAGAGACTGTTCCAACAACAAAAACAGTTTAAATGACAAATTTCTAATGTGACCTCTTACAGCTGCAGAATTACTTTGCTTGCCCATATAAACTGAAGAAAAGTGATGGCAAGTTCAAATGAATTTAGAAATGGCTGATATAAGGGATGTCAAAATCCTCTGTCAGGAGCACTCCTGGAGTATCTCTAAAGAGGTTTCATAGCAGTGTATGGGTACTGAGAGCATCAGAAGTCTCCCCCCTCAGCTTCCCTGAACATTTCCAGGTACTAAAGCTGTCTCTGAGGTACACAGCACAGTAACCATGCAGACTATTCCTCTGCTCAGTTAAAATAACAGCAAATTTTCCACTTTAGCAGGCTTAAAAAAACCCCAATTCTTTTCTCAGCACTTTCAGGTCAAGCACTAAAACCAAAACTGGTGATCCGTGGGGTATCATTCTGTGCCTTTTTCAAATAGGCATGACAGGTAATAGCTGGCCAGAAAAATCCCCTAAGTAGAACTGTGTGAGAGAAACTGATGTGAGAGTGATGGACAGTGGCCAAGCTGTAAGGGAAGGCTTCTCAGTACCCACTGGGTCTGTGTCTAATCATTGTAACCAGCTCCTCCAGATCTATCTCAGTTACTGTCTCAGCTGCAGCAAGTTGATAAAGTGATATGTTAATGGGTAAGATGGAATTCTGAGAGCAAGGGCACAAGAAGGAAACAAACCTCCAACTAAATGCAGACACAAAGAACAGACAGTGAAATCCAAGGTCTGTTAGGAACTTCACCAACAACCAAAATAAAGAACATAAGAAAACTGTGCACTGAAAGAAGGATATCAGAAATGAGGCTGAATAAAATGAATTCCAGTCTCACTCCTTTCTTCTCCTCCCCCTCTTTATATTTAATTTAAAAAGAAAGATGTAAAAATTCCTGGAGTAATCCTTTGCAAAGATCAGTACCCTCTGTTGTGGTCTAGAAACTCCACCCCGTGTTAGTGAGCCCCGATCACCTGGACATCTACCCAAGCACATCCAGGGATTTCTGATTTATACCAGGCCACCAACACAACCCCATCCAACACAAATGCGATTTTGCTCCATTTTCCCTTCTGTCCTCCAGACTACCTACTTTTTTTTCTCCTCTCTCATCACAGTGACCCTGAGCCTCACTGCACTTCACGGCACTGGCACAACAGGCTGCAGCAGCTCCTGCTGAGAAGGAAACAACTTGCCTGGTGGTGCCTTAAGCTGTGAAATAATCGAAAATAAAAAGAGGTGTTGTAGAAGACAGATTGCAGTAGCTGTTGACTACAACTGTGGGTACCACATTAGGGTGCCTGTTTGTGGCTGTCATAGCCATTTACACTGAGAATATATTCTGCTCTTCCTACTATGAGCTGCTTTGACAAAACTGGAAAAATAGCCATTATTCACACTTGCCCACTCAAAATTCAGAGACAGGACTATTCTACTCAGACTTTTACATGTGCATGTCTAAAATAGCAACTCTAACTCTAATAGCAATCTCTTCAGTCTGAAAAAGAGATTTATATAATTTTTGCATTAATTTATTTTGCTTATGCATTCTGATTATAATTTCCACTTTTTTCCCTTTTATCCTACATAGCTTTGGCATGGGACGAACTTGTCTAAGGTCTCTGCACTTAAACACTATTGAAATGTTGAAATTCACAAGTAGTAGAGTCAAATTCTTAGCATATTGCTGTATTGAAATATTTCTATTATCCTGGGTGGAGTTACATTACAGATGTAGTCAATGCCAAATGGCCAATGAGGTCTAAATAAATATTATTGTCATATTGTGGGTTTTTTTTTTTTTTTCTGTATTTAACCAAGTTCAACTAAATTCAACTATCAGTTAAGAAACTGGTCAGCATTATACAGAGAAAAAATACAGCCTCTCATCTATCACAGGTCATTCAATACAATGCTCTCTAAAAATAAAATACAGTAAGCTCCCTCAATCATCAGACAAGTTTTATTTTTCTACTAATGCTCATGGAATTATGGGTGACTTTCACGCTGGCTTGCAGGGTGTAAATGACAACAAAATAGGCTAAGAAGAGTTCAAAATGGTGTAGAAGGTAACGAATCAAATTATCTGATAGCAAATACCTACTTGGCTCTGTGGACTTTGTTGCCAGAGAACTTTGCTGTATACACAGTTTGAAATACAGTTTGAAATAGAACCCTGTAGGAAATGGGGTCAGCATAAAATCAAATTACAGCTAGATGCATTCTAGATGTGTATCTCTCCTGTAATCAGATAAAATCAAAATGGGCTAAAATGCCAGAAATACACCAAATCACAAATACACCCATGAACATATTTCAGAACATTTTGTTTCTCTTCCTTCTATGCATCCAGATGGACAGTGCAGAATAAATAGAGAATGGATGAAAAAAGGTGGTCTCACTGTTTAATCATGAGAGTCAATTAAATGAAAGTGTCTACTGATCATTCAAATATCCAGCTGAAAAGTCTGCATAGCAGGAAGGACAATCTAAACACAGGATTACTATCACATCCTCCGTTCTTTCAAAGTTTTAGTGGATTTTTGCAACTATTTTTTTTTTTAAATCATATGACAGCAAGCATGCCTTTAAATAAAAATTATTCTATTTCAAGATAATACCTATTCAAACAGATGTCTGTTCACTACCACTGAAAGAAACCCAGATTCAAAGAAGAGGTTGAAAACAGCTGGTTTTCCCAATTTATAAAAAGCACAAGTGGAGATTAACTTTGGTAAGTGCTCACAGCAAGATTTGTTTTGGCTGTTTAAGTAAATTAGATTTAAAATATCATTCTGTTTTTCATTTAAAAATTGGGATTGCTAACTAAACTACCAACCAATTTTTAGAGATATTTAATTGCACTCCAAGTGGTCAAATAATTAAGGACTTAATGTTGTAATTCAGTTTATTCTCAACTTAAACAATAAACCTATTATATGTTCACTCAAAAAGAAAACAGAACAGACAAAAGTACTCTACGAGCTGTGCTATAACTAAGGAATTGCTGTGTTTACATTAGTTTTGTATCTTAATTACCAAAGATATCATTAACTTTGTAGACTGGGACACTTTTCTTTTATAGCTGCTGTAATTTTGTTTGTCAGGCACTGGCTTTCATTGCAGAATAAACTGCTGCATATTTTAAAATTCTGACTTCAGTAACTTACCCCACTGAATCTCTTTATTTTTTACAAAATTAAGGGTAGTTTGAGCTCATAAAAATGCATGAAGAGACTTTGTGGAGGCTTTGGCACAGGAGATCAAGGGGCATAAGCAGCCCCAAAATGGTGGGTTTTAGGAAGATATTTCCCAGGCCTGTTTTATGACACCAACTATTGAACTTGCAAAGAAACATTAGGTGCTCCTTTCTGTCTGTCTGAGGGAAAACCAGAGGGCCACTTATACTGGTACACTAATTGCACAGTGGAAATGAAACTGTTAAATTATATCTGCCCTCTATAATCTAGGAATATAGAAAAGAGAAAAGTAAGAGAAACAACACTAAAGGAGAGTAGTAAGGACTATTTATACTCTGCAAAAATGCCAATTCACCTTTTCAGCTGCCTCCAAAGCCTCTGAGGAGTCTCTGAAGTAGAGTCCCAAGAGAAGAGAGCCTTTCAACTCAGTTTATCTTTTCCTGCAGCCAAATGACACTTGTGGACAAACCTTGTAAACGTGATTTTCTCCGTGTTTCAGACAAGGACATTTTCTTTAAAATCAGAAGCCAAACCAACCTTGCCTCTATATTCATCATATGGGGAGGAGGATGCCTATAATAAATAAATCCTGTCCATCAACATAAAAACTTTCTTTCATGATCAGATTTATTCATCTAATTTCTTTAAGCACTCAGAAGGATTAGCTCCTGAGCTTACAGCTCCACAATGATGCCTCAGCCTTGACTGTGTGATGATGACAACTTTAGCATTCAGTGTGCTCATGTTTAATAAAAGAAGAAAAAATTGCAGTTTACCAACTGATCTTACTGGCTTCAATCTCCTTAAATATATATTTGGACATACAAATCTAAATCTATTTAAGTGATTACTCAAAGAAAGAAAAAGAGTTATGAATCAAACAATTCCTCAACTGTACCTATTATTATGGCTATGGACATGGCCAAAATTCAGAGCCTATAGTATACATGTAATATTTCAAAACTTACACAGACTGAGGAAAATAAAGAGAAGAATAATGCTGATTGGACTCTTCCTCCAGTCAAGACTCTTTTTTTTCTACTGGGTAGTTGGTACAGCTGCAATGACATCCCCTTCAGTTCCTTAGCACCACCTCCCAGACCGAGTTTCAGTCATGGATCAACTCATCCATTTACCACTTGCTCAACCTTGTCATATTTCTGCTTTGTTTCTGTTTCCATGTCTCGATGGATGCACTTGACCTCCTTCAGAATAATTCTTCTCCTCCATCTCTTTCTGCTCAGTACCTTGAAAGCCCATGATCTATCAATGTCCAGTACTTATTTACTATTTCTAACCTCCTTTTTGCCCATTTTCTCCTTTAGCAGATCAGGTTTCCTTATCTGCCTATCACAAAACAACCTTCACCCCATTATTCTCTACTGTGACTCTTCTTCAACATTCAAATTAAGCTCTTATCTTTCTAAAATTAAAACACTACTGAAAATCTTGTAATCATGATCTTGTAAACAAGATCACAAACAAAAAGCCCCAAATAATATTTTAAGCTATTTCTTGTTACAAGTGACTGAAGAATGATGTTTGAATGCTTTGCATGCACAGATTGTAGGTATGTCTCAAAACTCAGATTATGGGGAGATATACTGGAAATAAATGTATCCTCCAGCCTTCTTATCCAGTCCAGGCATTTGTTGTCCGACTGGGGCATTTAATAATTGAGAAGGATTTTTTTTCTTTTCAAGAATGTCTAATAAAGCAAGATCACAAAACTGTATAGCCTAAAGGCTGTACCACTGGTAAGCCTGTTCTTGTCCAAGATTACTCATTCCTGTCTGCCACATGAAACTATTTACTTCATGTTTTGGTCCATAGTTTAAAGCATCATATTTGTGCAATATGCATCAGTTGATAGCAGCATTTGCCACCAAGGATAATGAAAAATACAGAATCTTTCATTTATCATAATTGTACCTTTTCCTTAAAAGCCAAGAAAAACATGTTATCATCATTTGAAAAAATGGACATTTAGCTACATTGACATAAACACTTTTTTTTTCTCATCAGATTAACATTTACAAGATTAAACACAGTTCATTCATTTAGAATAAATCTAAATCTTGTCACTTGAAGACTTTATAATCTCAGTGAATTCTGGGGTGGCATCATGGTGCATGTCGAACAACTTCTAATTGCAAATACCAGATTTTTAATATTCACCGACGGATGTCAAGTTGTGTGACTCAGACACAAAATCTTTGTCTACACCTATATGTAAAGTAGATATCTAATCTAGGCTATACATGAAATGCCATTTTGAGTTCCCCAGTTGGTCTTATCTGCTGTTTGCACCATCCCTGCACCAGGACATATAGGTCCTGGGGAACTGTTACATTTGATATATTCATTTATCTGAAAAGCAGAGGCTCATCTGGCTGCTCTGTGGGGCAGGGTGTGATACCAACCTGTGGACTCAGTATGTTCTCTTAGGTAATGCACCTTTTCATTGCAATTTTCTTTCGCGTGAATACGTGCCAGGCACAGCTGGTCGCCCACGCAAGCTCAGCCAACCAGCTGCTTCTCACACCTGGGACCACAAAATGAGCAAGGCTGCATAAGAAAGGACTTAATTATGAAACTGTGGAAATCAGTCGTTCACTCAGTGCTTGGCATTTGAATTGCCACTTTCAGCTGCATGAGCTAAGCAGCCTTCCATATCTCTTCAGTTCCAGCTCAGTTTCCCAGAAAAACCCAGGCACTACATGGAAGAATAGAGACAAATCAACAGGAGGATTTGTTTCAATCACTAGCACTATAAAGTCAGAAAACACTAAAAATAAAGGCACTGATAAATGAGTGCATTAAATGAGTCCAAGACACCTGTGTGTAGGGAGCTATTGGCATATATTGTACTTGCATTTCTTCTTGTAACTGCCTGTATTTTGGGTATTGCAAAATAATTCCAGAGAAGCTATGTCTTGAGCAAGGCAAAGCAAAACATGACTATCTTCATGCTTAGAGGACTCTTTACCATTTTTAACTTTTTTTAGGTACACTGTCTAGCTAAAGATATGACATAACAAACAACTAACCAAAGTGCTGGAAAAACAAAACCCAGCAGACTTTACATAAAAAGATGGGAAATCCAATGCATAAAATTTACTCCATCAGCCTTGCATGCCATTCACTACTCTCAGACTTCAGTGAGTACAAGAAAATCCATCTAATGTGTTTCTGATTTGATTGGTCCCCCAGCAGGACTGTTGCTGGTCAGCTGACAAAAGAGCTGAATCAGTGGAGCCTGGTTGACAGCCTGGAAGACTTGTATAATTTAGATGAGGTTTAAAGATGCCCCATGGCCCTGAGAAGCACAGGGCTGAAAGGGTCATCACACAGCCATCTATAGAAATGCACACAAGAAATTCATGACTTGCTCAAGGTCCCACTACATGCCTGGCATTAGCGATTAGGAGCCAAGTGCTGCTCTAAAAGCTACTGCTGTAAATTCAGGGTGGTCAAGACCATTTGACCTCATATTTCTACAGTCTCACTCCTCTTCTTCTGCTGCTTGACAAGCAGTCTCTTCATAAAATGTTGTTTTTCTCTCATTTTTCCACAGCAGGCTTTTACCAAATTATACTGGAATTTTTAGAAGTAGTCTAAAGCAGATAATCAACCTCTATCAAATGGTAACACTAAAGGAGTGGAGAACTCACAATATTAGTCATTATTGAAAATATGAGGTACATTGTTTTGAGAATAATGAGTCTTGTCATTTTCTTTTTTTACCCATATATTCTGCTTCTTCCCAGAAACACTGTCTCTTTTTCTGTTTCTGAGCTTCCCTTCATCTTATGATCAGCATTTTGTCCTTCCAGTGATCACAGCTGCCCAAAACAGTGCAAAAACAGACACAAAAAAAGCAACAGAACACGGATGAAAAACAGAATGTTCTCTATGTCCTGATGTACTTTTTAAGCAATAGAGATTGCATGGAGGAGAAGTTTGTTGTTGCATTCATTAAATATAACTCAGGGCTGTTTGTGCACACTCTCCTTGAAAGCCAAAAGCAAGCCAAGAAGGAAGGAAAGGACTCTTCTTTCTTTCAAGCACCCTTCAGAATAAAAAGAACTGCTCCTGCTATTTCTCTAATGAAGAGAGGACTTCATTATACAGATCTGGTAATCATGTAGATGTTGAAAGGAAGCTACATCTATTTTTATCTTGTCAATCCAATGGACCAAAAAGGCTTAAAATGTCTATAACCTGTCTAAGTGGCTGACATGCCTGCTGCTAGATGTTTGTTCCTCAAGAATAAGTACCCACAGCAGCACATGGGATTCCACACATATATTTATTTCGGTGGTCAAAGGCAAGCTGGCTCGGATGCCAGAAGGAACATCACCACACCTACTGATGCCTTTTGCCTGGGTGAACGAGGCTTGCAGCATAGCAAAGTGTATTACTATAGACAGAAGGGCCTTGCTCATACAGCTTTAAAACTCTTCCAGAACTTAAATTAGAACAGCCTACTTCTACAAGGAATTGCATTTTGGAGCAACTTCCAGGAATTCTCACTTCAGTGTTATTTAGGTGTAGAAAAAATGCTTGCAAGAATTAGCCTCCCCAAAACACTAGACAGTTGCTTTCATCTTCAGACAAATGCACGAGCCTGATTTTCTTCTCCTTTACTTTGACTTTACATAGAATTATTTGAGCTGTCATAAGGAATCAGACCAATTATCCGTCTAACCCACTATCCCATCTTTGACAGAGGCCATCACCTCATGCTTTAAATGAAGGTGAAAGGAACTCTGCAGTTGACAATTATGAAACAATCAGCCCATAGGCAAAAAAATGACATTAGTTAATGTTCTGTCCTATACTCAGAAATCTGTGAGTTTGTATCCCTTCTCAAAAGGACATGCTTTATTTGATATGACTATGTGTATTCTTCAGTCATGTGTTTTTCTTGGTGTGTTTTTTAATACTTTCAACTCTGAAACTCAATTTTTCAAAGACAAGTTCAACATCATGCAAAGCAAAAAAACAATAGAAAATAATTAATCATGTTGTATTTCAATATTAGCAATTACCTTCAGTTTTAATGAGTATTCCTTCTGTTTGGTAGAAAGGTAAAATATACAGTAGGGGCTATGGTTACATTGTCAGTACTTCCTGTGTATTACATCTTACTATTACATCTTGCTTGTGTGTACAAGTTAGTGTCAGACTTCTCAAGCTCTCATCATTACTTTCAAAGTCTTCTGCTCCTATTTATTTTGCTCTTCAAAATTCTTTCAATTTTTCCTTAAATGAAGTGATTAAAATTTAGCATGGGAAATTTAAACTGATAAGATGATCCTGACTACTCTTCATATTATTTTCTACTTAGTCTTTGATCTCTTAAACATCATTGTCTATTTGAAAGTTCCTGTACACTAAACAGAATTATTAAAAAAACTCCCTGAAATGGTACTTTGTTCCTCAGAAGGAGCAATTTCAATATCTTTAGATCCAGTGAGGTATATGGATAATTCAAATATATATATTTAGTATTCTTTACTTTGCATCTGCCATCTTCAAATTTCTTCTGCTATCATGCTAAGTATGTAATGAAGGTTCATTAAGTCTTTCAGAGGCTAAGTATGCCCAACCCTTGACTATTGTGATTTAATTTGCAATCCCCTCTGCTGCTCTTGATCTTTCCTGGAGAGCGTTTGGAAAATATTGCTCAAGCAGTATGACAGACATTGTCAAATCAAACAAAATCACTGTTTCTATAGCTTCCTGATCCAGAAGTTGTGTGATTTTGAAATAGGTATATAGCCTCAGGCTCAGAACTCTGATACAGCTCCTTGCCACCTGGACCACAGCTGACCAGTGATCAGGATCACAGGCAAAGTGAACGGATGATTGATTGTGTCTACTCATGAAAAGATATCCAACTCACTGGAATTTTAATGTAATTATTACTGATTTACAATATACCAATGTAAGTATCAGAGTATGTGTCTATTAGAATTTAAGCATCTGATTGTAGAGATTGGATGTTTTGATCACAAAGAAAATATTTGTGTTTGTGTCAATCAGACTTCTGTCACAAAATGCCAGTGAACTTCTGACTTGAAAGCTCTCACAGGAACTCAAGACTTGTGAAAATTGCAAGTTAAATGAAAGCAGTAGCACACGTCTGGGTATATATTGTGATTTAAGGAGCACGGGGCTGATCCAAAATACATTCTTGTTTGACTCCTGTGAGTTTTCACACCAACTTCTAGACAAGTATCTTTTCAGGCATATTAGGTTTCTCTTGTATTTTTTGCAATATTGAACATTGCTATCTGTAGTTATTTAAAGACAGGTACATTTGCATTTGCTTAGCAGAATATAGGGATTCAGCTACCTTTAAGACTGATGCATTATCTTCAATAATAACCTTTCCCATTAGAAATTCACAATAAAATAATTAATACCATAATCACAAGAAAACAAGAAACAAGCCAGGGAGAAATATCACCTCTGAGCATTCAGTTCCACTGTGACTTACAGCCTCTAATGTATTTCCAAGGCAATAATTTGTACTGAAATCTAAAGGCAGAGAATTTCCAGCAAAAGGTAAAGTTTTCTATTGCTTGAAAAGACAGCTGGCACAGAAATGCAGAGATCAGTTAGGAAATACTGAACAAACATCACTTTCTTATAATGGCCAAAATGTATTTTCATTTCTACTTCATTTTCTATATTTAATACAGAATGATTTTAATCTACTGTTCATGCGTTCTAATCGTGTCAGATGTGTGGGCGTCCTGTAATTCTTTATGAATAATAAGGAATGCAAATAGTGCTATCTTCACACTCACAGTTGACTGCACTCTGTTGGCTCCCCATCAGCACCTAATTTATCAGCTACTAATTTTCAGAGAGATAATGTCTAAGGCTAGAAGAATATCTTTGTGCAAATAACATTACATTGCTGAGGAAGAATGTTAGAAGCATCTGACCAATTACATGTGCATCAGGACAGTCATTTCTGATGGACTTAATTTTCTAAATTTCTCTCACCTTATTTATCAAGACTTTTTATTATTATAATAAAGAGAGACTAACAATGATTTTTGCGATCTCACAAAATACTCAGTTATGTCTCCACTAATAAAAATTTTTTTTCTTTAAGGCAATTTTATGTTGAAGTGTGAATGGCAACAGCCCATTGTAAATGAGGACTGCATAAATAAATGCTTAATATCATCTGAAATTATTAGTAACCAATCCATAAATCTAATATGAAAAGAATTTATGAAACTACTAGTATCATTAAGCAATGTTAGATGACTGAGACATAATGCATTTTCCACTATTTTCCATTTCCTTTCTTCCCTACATCACACAGACATTTCTGAAGAATTAAATTGGAATTTAAGTTTACCTTCCTTGAGAAAATTGATTTAAAACTTTTGATGCAATAAATAGATGTTTATGTTTGTAGTTTTTTAGCTTTTAGAATGGATGAAGCATAACATAATTAAATATAAGTTTCATATTGTCAATAAGCTTCCACTTTTCTTCATAAGGATTTTTCCATCCAACTTGTTTCATATATAAAAAGCATTTCCTCACAGACAATAAATTCTGAAGTAACTTAGGGAGTTACACAACCTAATCATTCAGGTTGCATTAGCAAGTTTCCATGCTCATAGACGTGAGCCCCGGAGGAAATTTGATACACAATTCATCTCTATGTTTATTTGTTTGGATGTCATATTCTAAGACACTACTCTCATTTTCTTACATACCTTATCAGAAATCAGTTATTTGGGTCAGAAGTTTTTTATGCTTTGATAGCAAACAACAAAATAGATTTTTAAATCTTACTGGAACTTTGAAATAACTATTACTCTTCAAATATCTGGTTATTAATATCTCTGCTGCCACTAACTGCTCTACCAAAAATAAAACCTAAACTCTGTCAGCCCATGAACCATAGAAAGCCTCTTCTAATATTTAGATTTCTTTAAACTGCTGGTAGTCATAAGAAAACTACTTTAACCTTGACCCTATAGCATTCAAGACTTTCAAGGGTGCTGCAAAAATCTTCATGTCTCATAAAAAAAGAAACTTCTAGAAAGTCATAAATTGCATTAAAATTATTTTTCTATCTACACAGAAAATATTTTTTTTTCACAAAAACTGGGGAAAATCCTGTATCTAATGAATTTAAAACCAATTTCTGGTTGGCAAGGGGTCTTAAATCATGAACAAAATGCCTGCTCTATTCCTAACTTTTTGACTAGCTTTCCATGTGAGCTCAGGAAATTTATGTGACTTACTACATTTTCAGATTCACATCTTCACAAAGAAATCCTCATTTACATCTTTTCACATTATTTTGATTGCTTAAGCAGAAAATATTCTACAAATACTTGCAAAATATTACTTAAGCCTTAGCTTTGGAGATGAAAAAACTCCAGGTAAAAGTAAAAACTTTCTGATACTATGAATGACTACCATTTTTTGTTATCTTTGTTCTCACAGCACTTTTGGGGAGGGGGGGTTGTTTGTTTTTGTTTGTGTGCTTGTTTGTTGTTTGCTTTTTTTTCAGTAGAACAGTAGCTTTTAGGTAACTGAAACATACTGGAAGAAAATAAGGGCCTCAGAAATGTATATCAGTATATACAGAATATTAAATGAAGATTCTTTCTAGCCTACTTATGGGTAGACAGACAAAGCAAAATTAATTAGCAGTATTCAGGGACAACATGGAACAGTATTCTGTGGTGCATATTTCCCATTATTGGAAAACATTGCAGTGATGCTTTGTACTTCAGCAAAAATTGTTGCTACTAGCTTGTTTTGACATATGAATCTTTTATCAAACCCAGTTTGTTCTTCATGGTGTCTTTTCTACAATGGTCAAAGAGAGGGTGATATTTACCATGCTCTCTTTGGTGTCAGTGCTCAATTATGCTTTTTCCCAGCTCTGCCTGGATGTTGCCAGTCCAGCGAATGTCAGTCTTGGGGTTTTTGCAAGACTTGCCTACTGTACGAAGCTCATCCTTTATGTAATTTATCTGAAGAGAATTATGCAATGTCTACAGTTCTTTTTTTCCCCCTAAGCTTTCCCTGAGTAGAGCATGCCATTCCTGTCTAGTCTGTAATGGTTTTGTTATATAAACCAAGTCACTGACAAAATTTGATGTCAAATTCTATTCACTGGGGATTGTTTATAGCCAAAAGATCAGAATGACTTTCAACCAGTTTTGTCAGGACTCAGTGTCTGGCCTCCCTTACAGAGTTATCCTAGGTTCAAATTACTTTTTCATGTTGTTATAATTCTAAAAGAGTTCTTTCCAAAAAACTATGCACAGCACTGGAATTTTAATTTTATTCCCTGTATCACAAACATAAACAGATATGTTAATATGGGATCACTAAACCCAAATTTATGTTGTTCCATATTTCAACTGATTTCAAATGATACTTGCAAATATTTTTAATTCAGTATTTAGTCATGATAGGAAATTAGAGGTTTTTCCAGCTAACTTCAAGTTTATAGTACTGAAGTGAATTTGCATCAATTACATCATTTCTTATTAATTTGTAACAGCCTCTTATGCCAAGTAAGATGTTACAGAATAATTTAATTATAAGATAGGCTTTTGGGGGTGTGGTGTTATCTGTCTGCATACCTTGTCTGTGGAACACTGATTAAACAGATCAAACTGCTGGGCAGAATGTCATTAAACTTTGGAAAAAAAAAAGCTATTGTTTACTCCTCTCTGAGAAATACAGATATAGTAAAATGCAATCAGTAAAACTCTCACTTACAATTAAATTATATTTATAGATATTTTTAAAACATCATTGTCTCAGAATTCAGCTCCACTTCTTTGTTTACCTGGTTTTGCTTGAGTAGAAACTACTGAGTGGATTATTCAAGCCCTAGAGACAAAAATTCACCAGTCAGTGAAGACCAGAAATTGTAAATTTCAATAGATCAACTTGGAACTTTCTTAAACTGCAACTTTTTAGGTGTTTTAAATGGGTACTCAAGCTTTGGTAAATAAAACTCTTTTTCCTTATAACTCTGGGTAAAGAAGGTACAGATGAATGGTGCTCAATCAATGGAATTTACAGCTAACCAAAACCTAGTTGGATGAGGCTCTAACTATACAGAGTTGAAAATGATGACCAGGAAAAAAAAGAAAGCTACAAACTTATCTTTGATGTCTAAATTATATAAAAGGCATCCAAAATTGCCATCTTTTAATGATGCAAAACAAAACAAAACAAAAATGCTTGTTTCATTTCTTAGCTTGCTAGAAGGTATGCAGTTTGGTTATACAGAAATATAAATTAATGACACTTTTGACAGAAGTGGAAGACAGGAATTCTGTAGCAGTTCTAGTGCAGAAGGGATTTTGAGTGAAGAGGTATCAGCCATTTTTGTTTTGCTATTAATCCACATGGGCATGGCTCCAGAGAGTGAACTCCTGCAGGCAGATTCCCTTGGACACTGGCACAGGAACAGGAGCTGGTGTTTGGCCAGTGGTTTTGCCCTTCTCCAGTTTGTTATTCAGTTTGTCACAGCTAAGGGTCAGCATTTACACTGATTACAGAGACATTACCAAAAAACATAGCTAATACTTTCATCTAGTCCTGATGTTACATTAATGACTGGGAGAGTAATTACACCCATCTGGCTTTTTTGGGAGAACACCTGCACATGCAAATATACAAATATCTGCATAAACTGAGAGTTCTGAATACCTTTATTCTTAGGTATAATACAGTTCTGCAAGACTTACAGAAGGAGAAGTTAAACTTCACACAGACTTTGCTGGTCTTTATTAAGAAAAAAGCAACTGAGTTTTGAATATGCAAGTCTAATGGAATGTACTCATCCATTTTAAAGTATTTTAAAAATTTTATTCTAGAATGTTGGAATACCTAATGAAAAACTTATGGGGAATAGAAGGTTCCTTCCTGTTAGGTTCCATATTAGGGTCCACATTTCTTTACAACCTAATTAATTAGTCATGAGAATGAAAAATTACATTTTTTATTGACTCCCACTTCAGTTACTAAATTTTCTTCAGCAGCAGTTTTTTGCTTGGAAAATTTACTCCTATCTTTGTATCTTGGTTAGCAAAAGATCTTGAATTTTATCAAAGAACAGAATTTGTATCCCTTACCAATAGTGAGAAATATGGAAATATATAACTTTATGTCATATAAATGTGAAATCTATCTTCTACTCATATTGCAACTAATTTCATTCTGAGAGATAAAAATAGAAGTGTTTATACTCTCCCACATTTACATATGTCTAAGTCAGAAAATGAAAACACTTTCCAGTGATGTATTGCATAGCTTAACAATGGAGAGCAATTCTTTTAGAACAACTATGTGTGGCTGACTCAAAAACTGCTGAAATTCAAGGGACAAGCTTATGACGACTTCAAAAGGTTTCAAAGGTTTTTGAACAGGCCCCCTAGTGTCTCATCCACTCTAATTTTTAACACCCCAAGCAATAAAACTCCCTCTAGTCTTCTTTAATTAGCTCACACAGTAATTTTGTGAATTATTTTAAATACAGAATCTATTTTGCATCCTTGCTGATTTCACAGTCACTCGTGTACAGCTCTCCTGTTAGCGCATTCTCAGAGAATTTAATCTTTTTTTTTTTTTTGAATCAGTTCATAATGCCTTTCTTCCAGATGTAATCTCAGTTTCCACAACCACAAGGATAGCTCTTTTATAACCTAGGAAATACTTTGATGTCTGTTTGTGTGATTGTGGTATACCAGTAGATATCTAGACCATTAATATTTCATTTGACTTGGATATACCGTACTTTAAAGCATCTTGGAAATATTTTTTTCCTCTTTTTCCAGCAGACCTAATGGTTTTCAGTAGATGTTTCTAGTGCTTCTATTCAAGACAAGATAAAACATAACAAAATGAACCCACCTCATTTGTCAAAACACAGTTTGCTGGAGTTGTGATTATTTTTGATATACTATTTACATATTATTGCTATTTCCTTATAAGAAGTACTGTAATACTTTGACAATATATAGTCATTGATGTCCCATCAATAAGAAACAAAACTCAAATTTTATATTGGGCCATTTTGTCTTTCTACATTGTAATTTGCGTTATATTTTAATTCATATTTAGAGGTACTGACTAAAACAGTATATTGCCATAATCTTAACCTCTCTAGTCCATGGCACTTTTGACAGTGGTTTCCTACTTTGATATCAAGTCCTAGAAATTAGACAAAATTTCAAAAAATAATTTCTCAGTATAAAGTCAGATAAGAGAAATATATTGAATTCTTTTTATAAGTGCAATACTAAGGATGTTAACAACTGCAAAGGCATTTTATAATCTTAAACAAATAGGAAGGATAACTCTTTTATGACAAGGAGTACCCTTGTCTTTACTACAGTCAGTGACCAGTTCCACACCAAATAAACTGTGCCTTAAAGATCATAGAATCATAGAATGGATTGGATTTGATGGGACCTTAATGATCATCTTGTTCTAACCCCCCTGCCATGGGCAGGAACACCTTCCACTGGACCAAGTTGCTCAGAGCTTCATCCAACCTGGCCTTCCAGGGATGGGGCAACTGCAACTTCTCTGGGCAACCTGTTCCGGTATCTCCAGTCTTTTTTTACCCTCATAGTTAAGAATTCTTTTTCCAGTATCTAATCTAAACCTAGCCTCTTTCAATTTAAAGCCATTGCTCTCTGTCCCATCACTACATGCCCTTGTAAAATGTCCTTCTCCACCTTTCTTGAAGCCCCCTTTAAGTACTGGTAGGTACTACAAAGTCACTCCAGAACTTTCTCTTCCCCAAACTAAATAGATCTCAGATTGTCTTCATAGGAGAGGTGCTCCAGACCTCTGATTATCTTTGTTTTCTTCTCTGGACTCACTCCAAAAGGTTCATGCCCTTCTTATGTTGGGGATGCCAGAACTGGAGGCAGAACTCCAAGGAGAGTTTCACAAAAGCAGAATAGAGGGGAAGAATCACCTGCCTAGGTCTGTTTTCCACTCAGTTTTTGATGCAGCCCAGAATGCAGTTGATTTTCAGGGCTGAAAGTGAACATTGCCAGTTCATGCCAAGCTTGTCAACCAACACTCTCAAGTCCTTCTCCTCAGGGCTGCTCTTAACCTGTTCTCCACCCTGCCTGTATCTGTGCTTGGGATTGCTTCAACTCAATGCAGAACCTTGCACTTGGCCTTGTTGAACTTCATGAGGTTCACACAGGCCCACTTCTCACGCCTGTCAAGGTCCTGCTGGATGACATCCCTTCCCTCCAGTGCATCAATATCGCACAGCTTGGTATCGCTGGCAAAACTGCTGAGGGTGCACTCACAAAAAGATGACTAGATGCTTCCTGACAATGAATGACAAATTTTCTCATACAAGTAAGCAGAATTTATTTAACATTCATGTTCAAAGCTATTGTTTGTGGTGATGGATTAAAAAAATGCTAGAAAGAGCTATGCCTTCCATTGTCTTCTGTCCTTAGTGAACCAATATAATAAGTGGCTCACAGAGACACATCTTTTCTTGTCTGGTGTGTTCCATCGCTCACTCATTTCATGTTTTGTTTTAAGATTTTAGACACACGATACCCATGCCACGATTTAGTAAGGCTCCTGTGGTGTAGCTGTTGGTGTTCCAAGAGTCATAGTTTTCTTATTGTAATCTCTGAGTATCAGAGCCACATTTGATTTGCTTAAAAATCATGGGCATGACTTAAAATCTTCAGTGGTATCTATTCAATAATAAATGAAGTGAGAAATCATGGGACACTTTTTCTAGATGTCTTTAAGACTTCACAGTCTGAAAATACAGGGGAAAATATTATTATCCTTCGTTATCTTATTTTTAAAAACCAAATGTTATTTATTTCTTAAGAAAAATAAAACCCCCAAATCCCAAAAAGTCCATATCCTGTCTTGAATTGTTATTTGATTTGAACTGATCAAAATGGGAAATCTTTCATGGTCTTGTTGGAATCTTCCTCTCATTTAGACCAATGTATTTCTGAAAAAGAATCCTCAGCCCTCTTCCCCTTCCTGTATGACTGAATAGATTGTTGTAGCTCCTCCATCTTCCAACAGTTCTCATATTATCCAGACATCTATATCATATCACATATGTAAAATACTTTACCCTCAGTTGGAGGTTTTTTATTGACAGTCCTTTTCACTCCCACTTAAAATTGTCTCTAAGATTATTCAAACTCCCATCAAGTCTAGGGGAAGCTTGTGGTGATTCAAACAAGATTCTTTCACTTCATGGAAAGAATATCACATTTTCATTTGTCTTCCCTAAAATACCTTTGAAAAACCTGATTATAAACTTACTGCTTAGAAAGAGAGAAGTCACAGTTGTTTTCACTGCTGAAAATAGAACCTAGAAGACGTTACATATAATTAATGGCAATTCACAGAAAAAGTTCCACTTTTTAGACACCAAAACTTCTCGAGAAACTTTCTTTCACCTTTTTGACACTACTGACTTTTCTACAGATGACTGACACGAGTCGAATGAGATGGTGAGAAAATATACTCTTAATCAGAACTCGACTGAAGAAAACTGAAGTTGCTCATGTGTTCTTTATTAAGACATTGCTTATGTGAGATCCTCTATTTCCTTTTCTACTTTAAATACAGGTCAGGTTAAACGTCAAAAGAAAATATTATCTGAAATCATGTTTAAAACAAAAAAGTGAAAAACATCAGTTCAAAACAGTGGTAATATCAGGTGTTATGCACAAATGATGACTGTCCAGAGCAAAGCAGTCAGTATATGGTTGTACTGTTCTCTGATCAGTAACTGTGAAATCTTATTTTTGGGGTGGGGTTGGGGGTGATATTTGTGCATGAATGTTTGTTGCCCTTTTTTTTTTTCTTTTTTTTTTTTTTTCAAGTTTTTCTTTTTTTTTTTTTTTTTTAACGTCAGGTTAGAGAAATAGACCTTCCTCACCTTCCATCCTTATCTAAAAGAGAAATGGGGAATCTGGCTTGGACAAATTCACAGGCATATACCACCCTTTTTAAGCAGCCTCTCAGTCTTAGAAGTTCATTGCCTTCACTGCACCAACTTGTCATCTGAGTTGTGCCATACACAAACTGGAACTCCCTGCCTCCACAACAGCCTCTCATGATCCCTCAGCTGCCGTTGGACATTTCAGTGTATACAGAACAGCATTTTACCCATCCATCTGGTCCTCAAAATATCTCATTAAAACCCATTGATCTGCTTACACTGGGTCTGCAAAAAGAAACCAGCAAGTCCCAGGATAGCTGTACATTTTAAACCCTTCTCCAAGAAGATGGCTCATCTCATGGCTTAGCCCACTTTGGAAAAGTTTAACCTACTTTGGAAAAAGTAGAAATCTTCCTTTGGTGGTGGTGTTTTAATAAGGAAGATATTGAAGTCTGGGGACCCAAAATAAAGACATTTGCTTACCTAGAAGCAGACCTTTTGAAAAGCTGTTTTCTGTAAAAAAAAAACCCACCCCACTTGTGAGGATACAGTTGAACATTACGTGACTGCCAATCCACTACATGGTCTTTGACTGAAAGCCTTGTAGCTAATGAGTTACCTCTACTGACACTTGACTTGCAAACCACAATCTCAAAACTACAGCACAGTCACTTGTACTCCGTCAAAATGTTATGATGCTATTCGTGTCCTTGACAGCTTTAACATCACAATGATACACTACAGTAGCTCTGCAAAGGGTGGCTCCTGTTTTTAAAGCCCTTTCAATAAACAGCAAAATAAAATCTTTCAAAAAAAGAATAAAACAGCCAACAATTCACTTAGCAGGAATCTGTAACTTCAAAATAGTAAAAAATGAGATTAATAACATAAGAAAAACTGATGACATGCAAATGACATTATCAGGTTTCCAGTTTCTGGAGTGAATTACTTGCAGTTGCATGTATTTGGACCACAGCTGTGAATGCTTTGCATTGCATCTTGTTGGCAGTTTTTAACAAGGCCATTCGCCACATAAGAAGAGATCTGCTCAGATGGAACCTCAAATATTTACTTAAAACAACAGGGCTCATTACAATCAGTGCTTCAAAACAGCAAGCTCCAAACATTCAAAGGAAAATAGATGACTGTGTATATTTTATGGAAATACCATATTTTGATCCATGGACAAGAACGCTTCCACATAACACTGGGAAAATGTCCAGAAGATGAGCACATCATCTTTAGTGTGGTACTGCAAGAAGCACACAACTCGAATACAGGTACAAAAGTTCTGGACAGTTTATGGGAAACTGTTGCTAACCTGTTCAAAACTAGTCAGTAGCTGAAAGCAAAGAATAAGCAATCTATATCATCTATCAAAATATGCTGCATTCCTATGTGCTGTTCTACATTTGATTTTTTTTCTGTTCTATTTTTACACAATTTTCAGAAACATCAAAAGACATTTTGTTTGTTAAAAAATTCATACTGGAAGATATTTTTAACTTTACTATACTATTCAGAGGAACATACAAAATATGGAAATACAAATCCTTCACAAAATATTCTTGTTTTTTGAAAATAATACATCATATTCAGACTCCTCATAAATGTCTGTGAATAAGCTTTTGAAACATAGACCAGCAAGAGCTGTAGATAACAGTGAGAAAACAAAGGCAGAACAAAGGTGATTCTTGAATTACTCCACATCCAAATTACTAACAGACAACAACTCACGTTTTGTGAAAAAAATTAAAATTCTTCTTGTTGGCAGACCAGTGTTTTACTTTGACCCTCCTTCATATGACAAAGAATGCAACTGATTTGCCATGTTTGAGGGGTCTAAAAGTTAAATCTATTACTCTAGGTCAGTCACTCTTGGTTCTCTTCATTGCTGTCAAAGAGAAACAAGCACCTCCAAAAGATAATATGTTTCATCCTAAAATAGCTTCCAAAGTAGGCCAGACCATTTATCTTTCAGCTATGCCTTTTTATTCCATTTACTGGAAAGGAAGCCTGTGTGACTAGCATAAAATCAGACAACTCACTTTAAGAGGACTGAAGTTACATTAAAAAAAACAAAAAAACAAAAAAACCAAACCTGTTCAAATCATCTGTCTTTCATTTAAGGATTGGCATAGGAATACATGAATTTAATAATGTATTTATTTTTATATCTGCAAGGATTTTTAGACAGTAGTTAAACATTAACATGATGTCTCATTGCATTTACATAGTAATGCAGAGATCCCTTATCTGGGTTAAATACCTGATCAAGTTAATGCTGAGCCTGCAAACAAGGTCTTTTAAAAGAACTTTACATTGGATCAATGTCCATTACTTTCAGTTAAACATTCATTCACCATCATGTTGGTTATTTACTTAAAGATTTTCCTCACCTCTCTGCAATGAAAGTTCTGAAGTACCTCCACTAAAAGCTTGAGGAGTGCTCTACAGCCTTTATTCCTCAAGGGTCCATGGGAAGAGAGATCAGACTTCATCTAAAGGAAAATCTACACCACACTAATGTGGGACCTGACAGCTGGACTGAAAGTCTCACAGATTTTGATTTGGACACAATCACTTTGTACCTGTGAGAATTCGGATTGCACCCACGAGAATTCTAGCATCAACAGAAGCAAGAAACCAGAACAACAGAAGAAGAATGCACAGCTGTTCATGGGAGGCTGTTTTTGGGTTTAGAATGGGTGTCAGTTGTAGGTGACCAATAATTTGTAATATAGAAACTTATGAGCCAACGGACACATAGCCGAGAAAGTGCATAAAAGAGACTTTGTAGAATTAAAGATGCTTTTTGCTTGGAGCAGTTGGTGTGTGTCTGTATGCATCGTAACTGCCCCTACAGCGACACACGAATTGAGCCTGGGCTACCAGGTGAATATTATCTTCATAGAATGGATCTGCAAAAGTTGTCCATTGACAGATGTACTGTAGCTTTCTGAGCTATATCAAAAAAAAAATTAGATATTTTAAGCTAAAATATATTGATTTTCTGCAAAACACAAAATATCTTCATTATTTTTCCCCATGTATTTTTTCCTTCTTTCTGTAATCTCTCTATAAAATTTTCCTTCTTTCTCTTGCATTTAATCTTTTTGGGTTTGGATTTTGTTTTTCCTGAAACTGTCTTCAAACTTTCTACTTGTTCTCTTTGCCCGGTCTTTTAGAAGAGTGGGTTATTCCCAAAATTCTTAACATGGTACATAAACAATTCACCACCCAAGACAGAAGCACCAGGCAGAAAACTGCCATATATTAAAAGCTACAGGTTTTCAGGCCCTGAAGGTTACCTCCTATGCCCTCCTTCCCTCTCCTCTTACCTTTTTGCAATTAAGTGCACACCTTATATTAAAAGACTATCCTGTATCAGTGAGTTTTCCACACCATAACTGTATTTTGTGACTACTTTAGCTGTATTTCAAAAATCTATTCAGGCACCCATCATCTTCAGTACAACCCAGTGGCAGGGTGTAATTTCTGAAGATTTATTCTGGTGATATTTTCTGCAGCAGCTAGCAGTGTTGTAGAAGCAGAGAAGCAGGCCTGGGAAGCATTTATAAGGCCTGACAGTTTTCAAAGGACAACTGAATGTGCATCTAAAGCAGCTTCCAATGCTCTGAGCTTGGCCAGTCACACAGGATTTTCATCTCTCTCCATTTCCACCCACGATTAAGTTTTCTATGGGCAGCATAATTTCTACAATGAATGGATGTATTTAACTGATCTTCATCTGATGTTCCTGTCTTTCACCCTGATAGGGTCTCCTGCCTCACATGTTAAAAATAAAAGCCCACTCATACTGGAAGAAAATGTCACAGGCGCTTAGATTTCAGTTGTTGCAACTATATGAAGCAGTCTGGATATTTTTGGAGGCAAAACACTTTCTGATGCTCAAAATTATTTTCACTTATGGTCAAATAAAGAAAACTGCCTTAGGAAATAAGTGATTTCATTCAACCTGGCTTTGAAAAAGGCAAAACCCCTTAGTTTTCTAAGTTTTTCTTCAGGACAGAACAAGTTGCTTTTTTAAGATTCAGTTGTGCAACAATTCAAGGGGAGATGATGTTTATCATATTAGTACAACCATTGAAGGCTAATTCTAACTTTAAAATATACAGCATGAGGCTAGATTGACATCTAAATGAAAACATAGATCACTGGTCTCACAGCAAGACAACTCCCCTGGTGAATGGGTTAAACTGTTGCTGTCAGATTGAATACAATTAGTACAACTGATATGTAAAGAACTGCTCTGTCAGGAAATGTCACTGTCATTGAGCACTGTTCCCAGGCTGCTTTCAATTTTTTTTCTGGCTCGGAAAAATTTTAATAACAGGTCAGAATTCAAATGGAAAAAAATTAACCAAAGTGCATAGTTTCTCCCCAACTTCTATCTCAATTTCCATTTTCTGCTCTGTGCTTCACATAATTTTTGGGTTGCCAGGAAACTATTCTTAACTGTCCATTTTCTGTTTTACTTAACTCTTCCTCTCTTGTTATTGTTAAGTGAAACTAACAGCTTTTGTTGGTATTTCTTATACAACTTTGTCTTTTGATTATTTTTTTAAAATAACCACCAAGAAACCACACAGACAGCAAAAGACAAGTGCAGAAGAAGAAATAATTATTTTCTGTAGAACACCACTGAGAACCTGCTCACTGTAATGCCCACCCACACCCTTTGATCATTCCTTTTCCCACCCTTTCTTTATTGCAGTCCTCCAAAGGTAGATTTTGGTGCTAATCTTTTTTTCCCTCTACATTTTTTTCCTTCAGCACGTGAGGCATTTTAGGACCTTGTGTTTCTGTGCTAACTCCTCCAGATCCTCCTTTCTATTTTGGAGAAAACGGTCCCCTTTTCAGTGCCTTCCTGTTATTTTCCAGCAGGACACAGATTCCTGCTGGCCCTATGTATGACACTGTACAAAAGCTTTGAGTGAGTTTGCAAACTTCTAGTTCTGCAAGGCTGGTAGCCAGGGAATAATACTCTGGGAACAAAAGTGCCCTTAGGAAACTGGGTTGGGGATGGGTCAAAGGGAAGGTTAAGTGCCTGTTCCTAGAGTCACATTCTTTTACACACCAATGAAGCAGGCAGGGTGAAATGCTGCTGTGATGGTAGGCAACTAGTTATTGGCTTAAAGAAATGGGTGATCAACACTCAGGTTACTCAGCTTGACCTATCTGGGAACTGTGTTTGGGCTGGAACACCATTGAGTAACTAAAGGATAGCAGTGCCAGAGGACAAACCATGGGCTTTTGTGAATTTCTTTCTCCACCCTTGCTAAAGAGTGCATTTTTCTATATAAGGTACATGACCCAGAGCCCCCAGGAGGCTCAGAAAGGGGCTGACTTGCAACTTCTTCAGCATTTGTGACCCTTCTGCCCTTGCAGATGGGATGAGCAAGGGCTGCCTTTCCTGTCAGCCCCATGGGGGCTTTGCTGACCTGTGGGGGTTGAGTGCTGCTGAGCTGCCCAGCAGCCAGGCCACTGACCACTGACCACTGTGCTCCTCCTGCCCTGGCACTGCTTTGAGTAACCTCTGAGAGACCCAAACCTGCCACTTCCCATCTCCTCCCTCTTCCCACCGCTGAGAGCAAAGACATTTCCTCCTCTGAGACTGTGGCACACAAGTGTACCAGGGTCTAAATCCATTTTATTATCAGTTTGTTGCAAAGTTACAGACTCTGACCCTTTAGCCAAAATCCTGCTTCAGGTATGAACTAAATTCCCTCTCTTTAGGGAATAACATCACAATGCAAGGATTAACCCCGTTTTAATTCGCCTTCTGGTATGCTGAGACAAGTCTGTGTGTAGGCTCTCAGTGAAGATAAATTACCTTTATTACTTTTAACTTTTTCTTGTAATAATCAACAGATTTTTTTAACACTGACTTCTACCAAAAAATGTGATGACAGTTTTATTTCAGCCCATATCCCTGCATACAGCCATCCTGAGAACCATTACTATTCTTTCTCTCCTCATCAAAACTCTTCTCTCATCATTTTCATCTTCTCAAATCTCTTCAATTTTCTTAACTCAGGAAGTTTAAAGTTCACCTACTGTTCACTGAAACCATTATCTCCTTTTTGCTTGAGAGCCCTGCATGCCCAGTAAACCACACAGCAAGATGAGGGAGTGGTTATTGTAGTGTTACTGCCATCTAATTAAAAAAGATATGCAGCAAAGAGCTGCCTAAGATTTCAATTAATTCACTGAAATATATATCTCCAGATCTTTTGTCTGTGAAGAAAACACTAAATACGTGAGTACAATCTCTCCTTGAGAGTACTGGCTTCCTGAAACAAGAAGACTCAGGGACAAGCAAATTGTTCCAATCAAAGCTGCTACTTTTTGCCTTATTGCTAACCATAACACACCATTTTAGTGGAATGATAGAACGGATGCTTTGTAAGTGGATGTAATGGCAGATAACAGGGCATGGTGTAGGGAAATCAGCTGTCGTGAAAATGCACAGAAGCTGGGGAATGAGATAATCCTTCTGCCCAGAATAAAGAAAATTGTTTCCCCTTTCTCAAGAAGGGATAGAAAATTCATCTTTTCCTCAATATTAAATGTTGCAGTAAGCTCTAGATGTGTGAAATACACATCCTTCATGCCAAAAGCCCCAGCTGTCCACTAATCACTTGCCAATATCTCTTTTTTAAATACTCTGCCATACTCATATGGAAAGTGCTAAAAAGTACAGTATAATATGACATACACATAATATATATAATTATGTGCTGTAGGCTAACTATAATGAAACAACAATGTGCTCACTTCTCTTTTTTGTCTTTCTAGAACCTTTATTTCTGTTTCACCAGCTCACTGACATTTGAGCTAAATCAGATTACTAACTATGCTAAATACATACAAGCCACTCATTCCTTTATAATGTTTAGTCCAAATATGTTTTATTCATTAGCCATTGTAAAATTTGACTACATGAAGAAGGTTAAATTTTCAAATTCAGTTTTCTCATTTGGATGAAGGACTCCAAAGTAGTTGTCCATAGAAAAAAAAAAGAATCAAAAAAATTTTTCTAGAAGTATGTATTTTTCCTCATATTTGAGTGTAGTGTTTGAGAAGGAGACCTTCTACCTTATTCATCATTCAGACAGTGACAAGTAAGTAAATTAAGAGCAAAGTCATATGTATAAACTGATTTTCTCAATAAAATTATGGGCCTTGATGTCTTTTCAGAAGCTGACTCCTCTAAGTGAAAAGTGTTAATGATGTTGTATGAATTTGTTTTGAAACAATTACTCTTACAAATATTAAATATTAGACACTAAAAGGCAAGTGAGTAATTCTGCATGTTCTGAATGTTGTCTTATTTTTGTATAATCCATTTTTATATAGTAAGAAGCCAAGAAGCTTTTGCTGGTGGATTGCTATGAATCAAAACATCTTATTAAGAATGTTCTTATTTTCAGGGATATCACCTAAAATCATAAACAAATTTTATTTATTTTTAAAGAAGAAGACAATTACTTCTTAAATGGATTACTAATGTTTTTGATAGTCTTAGATTTTGTATGCTAATTTCCTTGTAGATAATTCAAAGCCTTCATATTGATTTGTTTAAGTGCAACAACTCCAGCCTAGGACAAAGAAAATATGATTGCTTAAATCTCATATATGCAGCTTCCCATACGACTGGAATACAGATGAGCTGCAAATGAAACACTCTCATCACCACACTGCCCAAAGCAATTTTCCAGTATGCCCCCTCCCCTCAGGACATATTTTACTCCACCTTTACTATGTTTATAACATGATTTACATGTTAATGAGAAGTGACAGGGTCTAAGTAATTAGGAAGCAAGACTGTAGCTCGTCATGCATTTTAAATACTGTAGACTGCAATTCTGAAATAAATATTCAGCCCCTTTCCTCATTTTCTTCCTAATTAGAAAACATAATCAATTTAGTCTTTATAACCCAAATATACCTTCCAAAGGTAAGCAGTAGAAAAGAAATGTGTTGTTACAGTAAGCATGTCGGATCAGCCTAGTTCTCCTATATTTGGTAATTTTTCTTACTACATTCTGTTTATTAAGCTTGGACAATACAGTGAGAGCAACTTAAAACCTACAGGACAGGCCTTCCTCTGAGGCTGTGACCTCTGTAAAGCCCCTGTGGTGTGCACTGTATGGAAATGCTGCATGGATGTGCAGCTGTGAGTCTCACCTGGGTAATTCTGTGGGTAAGAACTTTGTGTTATGACTGTGGAGAACATCTCCACATGGGGCTATTGAGGTCCTATGATAAGGCCTGAAGGCATCTGTGTTTGGACAGAATGTCTATCTGATTATGTACAGGAAGAAAAGTGAAGAAATTCAGGACAGCTGACAACCCCTGTGCATGTAGAGAAGGCAGGGAGTGGGAAATGCCTGCCAGTACAGCCATTTCCATGGTGGGGAGGAAAGTGGGGCCAATCAACCACAACCTCTTTCACCTTCTTCATGTCCTTTAACCCCCTTCCCCAGATGCAGTGACTTTGCTCTTTCCAAGTTTTTACCTGGTGCTCTTTCTAAGATCAGGACCTCAGAAAATAATGCTTACCATTTCAATACTAATTGTCTATGGTGCTGAGTGAAATATGTTTCAGAATACAGTTCTGATCTATGAACACATTACCATTCTAATTATTCAGGTCAGGAAAAAACTCAGAGCAAAAAAAGTAACTTGCTTCAAAGCATTCTAACAGGAAAAAAAAAAAATCAAATCATTCTCTTTGCAGATCTTCACAGTTCTTTGTGCCAAATATATAATAGAGTTTAAAGACCTCTGAAGCTATGAACTCTGTTGGGTTTTGTTACCATTCTATGCATTTTGCTTTCAAACATTAAATTCCTTGAGTATGTTATCCCAATGTGGTGCTTTTTCTTAGTAAGAGATGCTGCAGGAAACAGGATGCATATTTACCAATCCTTATTTCATTACTGAAAACAATAATTTTCAATTATAATGGCTGCAGACATAATGGAGATTTCTTGGTAAAGAAGTGACCAAATTATAGCTCGTGACTATTGGGTATGTGGTGATAGGTATAGTACCTCTACTCTGAACAAGAAATACTTTCCATCAGCCCCATTTACAGTTCAGGACTGCCTGGTAAACTGTTCTTTCATAGGCCTTTTTGGTATCCAAATGTGTGCTGCTTTTGCTTGGGATACAGTTTTCTTCATAGTAGCTGTAATGGGCTATCTTTTGGATTTGTGAGGAGAGTGTTGACAGTTCAGGGATATTTTAGTTATTGCTGAGCAGAGCTCAAACACAGTCAAGGTCTTCTCTGTTCGTCACCCCACCCCACGAGCAATGAGGCAGGAGGTGCACAAGGAGCTGGGAGGGGACACAACTGGGACAGCTGACCCCAACAGACCCCATGTGCTCAGCACAAAGCAGGGGGAAGAAGGGGAAAGCAGGGGGCTTTTGGCATGGTGGCATTTCCATTCCCAAGTCACCGCTGTGCATGATGGAGCCCTGCTTTCAAGGAGATGGCTGAACACCTGCCTGCCCCTGGGAAGTGGAGAATGACCTCCTTGTTTTGCTTTGCTTGCGTGCACAGTGATTCTGCTTTACTTACTAAGCTGTCTTTATCCCAGCCCATGAGTTTTCTCACTCTTGCTCTTCTGATGCTCTCTCCATCCCCTCCAGGGGCAGGGAGCGAGCAGCTGTGTGCAGCTCAGTCGCCAGCTGGGGTTAAACCATGACAAGATGCTTACATAGTACTAAGAAATCTAAGCATTCTCTAGGGGCATATTATGTATAATTGCTATACATGCAAGGTCTTTACAACCATTACCATGAAAAGGATCTTGTTGATACAGGATTTGAGAACTAATCATGCATGTACTATAAAGACTGAAGTATAAGGAGATTTTACCCAAACTGAAGTGCTAAGAGACTACAATGATATATGCAAAGAAGCCCCAAACTAGTGTGAATAGTTTACTTTCATCTCTCTTTCCAAAGAAATATGTTCACAACTTTTCTCTCAGTAAGATGATTTATACTCTAGTTATTTTGATATATTTGAATCTCCAATCATTCAAATATTTAAATATGAACATTAATGTCAATCTGAGAGCTACCCAAAGGTAAACAAAACATGGCAGAGATTAATTGTTTTTTGTTAGCAATTTTCATGAGAATACAATCTAAATATCTCAGCTTGAGGTACTTGTCTCCCTTATCCATAAAATATGCAAAACAGTTAATTAAAAAGGGACAGCCAAGCTATTTCCAGTTCCATATTACCTATATTGAACACATATGGAAATAACTAGCCAGAACTTAAAACTGAAAGGTAACTGGCAAGTATAGAATTTCCTTGTAATTCCCTCTGAACTCAGCTAGCCAGATAAGTATAAATTGCAGTCTGTCTAGCCATTGAATATAGGAAGATAAAAGGTGAATTATTCCTTTGAACTCATTTTTGACAGGTGAAGTGCTGGCAGTATAGTGAGACAGACTTTCTCATCTTATTAAAAAAAATAATTAATAAGCCAACTTGACCATCTGTTTACATATTGTATTGCTACTATTGTATCTAAGGGAGTGTGAAACATGAGATGGAAAAATGCCTCTCCTAATAAACTGTTTAGTAATTAGTTTTTTTAAAATGAAGAAAGGAGAGTTTGAAATGCAGAGATTGTAAAGGGGCAAAATAAATTCTGGAAGCTGAAGCAGGTATAGTCAACAAAGAAAGGAGGATTTACTCAGCATTGGTGCAGGAGCATTTCTATAAATTAACCCAAGGCCCATGTCTCATAATTCACTTGACAGTTTATCAGCCCAGAAAATGAATTCAGGCAATTTAGATGAAGGATGGAAGCAGTGGCTTCAAAGCCCTATGAGGCAGCTCAGAAATATTCCCTGAGCTTAAGCTTTTTGTGTTCTAAAGGTTAATGGTCCCCAATCATGCCTTCCACTGGGTTTTATTAGTGTAAAAACCAGCCTGCAAGATACTCTGGGTGCAACATAAGAAAGGTAAATAGCATGAAAGATAGTTGTTTTCAAATCCAGCTACCTTATGTTTGGCTAAAGGAAGATGGGTTTTTGAAAAGCCACCCTGAGGACCAACCTAGACTACAGGAAAAATCACACACTGTAGATGGGCTTTTACGACAGTTTGCTAGGTCCTGTGGCTATCTAAGTGGTTGTATTTGGAACAAGACTTTTCAAACATGCAGCAGACATGAATGTGTCTGCTAACCAATCCTTAATACTGATAACATCTGGCATATGGTCATTTACAATTAGTTAAAATTATTTTTAAATATTATGCTTAGGTGTGATCCTCTCTGCACAGATCTGCAGTTTAGGAGTCAAAGGTCACAAACCTACTTTTGTGAATTGAGCAGCTCTGTGCACAAAGAACACTTTTGTTGGCACTGTGGTTTTTCATATACACAAAACTCAAAAAGAGGATTCTTTAATTCATTGGCATTGGTATTCTTGGCATTAAAGGGACAGATCTCATTTTTGTAAGGTAAAACTCTCTCTGTAAAAGGTTTACTAACTGTAGGAAAAGCTGTCAATGTTCCTGTCATCTTTTTTTCTTTAGTTCCCATCAGGTTATGAGAAAGACTGTCTCAAGCAGGAAACCCAGACTGTTAAACCTGATAAACATGAGAATGATATTAGGCAACATGACTTTGGGTGATACCAAAAATTCTTAAATACTTATCATAATGATTTTCAACTTCTATTTCTTTTTTTTCTGTCTATCAGGGGTGTTCTTTTTGTCTAAGTTCCTACTCTACAGCAAAATTCTGGTTAGAATTTCACATAATTAGGGCAGTTTTATTCCTGCTCCAAATCGCTTTTTATTATTGCTATGCCCTATTAAACTGCCTTATGCCATGCTGAGAGAGTGCATGAAGTGATTCCTGGCTGTGGGTTAAAAATCTAACACTGTAGTCACATTGCATTGTGAATGTCCCTGCATGGTTCTAATAGACAAGTCATAAAAGTTACTGCACTTAATCTGTTTAGTTAATCTTCCTGGCACAGTCCTTCTGTCCAAGCTGGGAAGGAAAGTTCCCTGACTCCACTGCTGAGCAAAAAACTGAACTGGAAGGAGCTGTTGTGAGCATCAAAGATGAGCACTTGTTGCCTTGGTCTTCCAGCTCCACTGAAGTTTCTTTCACCAGGAGAAACTCATTCTGAGAGTCAGACTGGACTGAAAGATCCCTGAAAGGGAAGATGTACCAGTCCCAGGCTCGCAGGAACCTTTACTGAAGGACAGTTGGGAAAAAAAGGTAAAGAAATCTCAACAAATTAGAATGCCCTATACACTACTCTTCTTTAACTGCACTAAAGTGATTTACAGGTCCTTGATACCTTTTACCTTTACTCAGAAGGGCAATAGTAGTACTGGCAATATCACAATAAGCTCTTAGCTTGCAGTTCAGCTTCACGTGTTGCCTTTTGTATAAAATACAAAGAATGTGAAGGAAACAGCAGGTTTTCCTTGTATTTTAGATGGCTGAAAAAGTTTGTGTACCTTAACCTTTTTAAGCTAGATTTAGTATTGCTGTAAGGGAGGGAAGTGTTGGATTCTTTAATTTTAATCAGGGTATCTATTTTAAACCAACAAACCCAGAAGCTTCCTGACAAAAAAATGAATAAAAAAACCCAACACTGTGAAGTAGCATTTAAAATATATATGTCCATCTTCCTTCTTATGAAGTTAAGCTTGTAGCCTAGGTCCCAGAACATGCACATCTCATCTGAGAGAAGGGTTGAACATTTCTTCTGCTAAGTAATAGGCTAGCCACTTCTAAATTGTTAATCCAGTTAAATTTTGATCATCTGATAATCTTCTGTGATAGGAATTTTGACTATATTTTCAGACTTCATACTCTAAATAAACACTAGTGATTTCAAAGTAGACAACAGAGGTTATAGCTTGAGGATGTTTTCCTTCCTGCTGTAAAAACATGTTATGTAAATGATTAGAGAGCATTACAATGGTTTTCTTTAAAATGAGGAGAAACATATTGAAGTAACACAAAATTGGCGAAATGACTCATGCACCCTCCTAAAACAGAATAAACAAAATTCAAAGAGATTAATACATGGTATGTCATAAGTGAAAAGAGAACTGCAAATTCTCTCTAACTTCATTAGAAATAATAAAAATAAAAACCACCATGCAACACTTTTCAAGTACTGAACTAGTGTTTATCTTTTCACTTCTTCACAAAAAACTGCAACTTGTTATTTAGTCTTAGATTATTTTCTATGACCCAAGGGAACCATTATGATTAGCCAGTCTGACCTCCTCTATAACCTTTGCAACAACTTTTACATCCTAGCAAACCTGTGCACACAGTTACGCAGAACAGAATATAACTTCTTTTATTTTTAAAGTTTCTTTAATACCTAAGGTATTTCAAAGCACTTTACAAAGTAATAAAACAAAAACTGACCATGCAGTTTGCAGAAAATACCCACCACTGCTCCAGCAGACTACAAACCTTTAGTGCTCCAGTGGAAGTGATTACATATCTCATGATATGAAACTTTAAAAAGAGGAGAGGTGAACTACTTAACTAGATCCAAAATTTAGCACTCATTTACAGTCTGAAATATTTTATCGGCTCAATATATACTTGTCCCTAAACATGCAATATATATTTGTCCCTAAATTGATTTTTTTATAATACTCAATAATTTTTACATAACACTGTATGTTTTAAGTGACTGAGTGGGGAAAAAAAATTAAATTTTTTGATACCATGAAGAATGCAAGTGTACACTGGCATGACCAAACTAGAGAAACAAATATTGAAGTTCACTGCAAATCAGCTAGAAGAAAATATTATTCACAGAGATAGTGAAAATGGCATAGCACTGCATTAACATGAAAGAATATGCAGTATTACTTTTAAAGTAATTAGAAATATTTACATATGTAATTCTCTGATTACTTGGCATATTGAAATCAGCATTGGCATAGTGCAAAAATATATAAATGCAATGGCTTCTTCAGTATTTTTTATGTTACTACTTTTTTAACCTTTTAAAAGAAGGATTTTTTTTTTCAAGCTGAAAGAGCAGACGTGAATTAGGGGACATATATTTTATACCAAAATCTCTTACAAACTCTTCACCTGTCTTTATTCACCCACATTTTGGATGCTAACCTCTAATGCAGAAGCAACATTTACCACTTCTAATTGGCTTACAAACCCTTGTCGTTGTGTTTGATTTGCTCACCATTATCCAGGGATGCAAGTGGAACATCAGACCAGCAATGACTTTTGCACAGTCTCATTTGATGCATCAGCCCTCAGGAGCTCCAGCAGGGTCTTAAAGCTACCCTGTGCATTCCCATGGGTGTGCATTCCCTGTGGAATACACACAAGTGCACCTCCTCCCTGCTCACTGGGACATGTCTGAATCAAGTGCAAGGTTCAGTACTTAGCTACAGGATAAACCATCAATTTCCTCTCTTTGATGTAAGTGCAAAAAAGTATGATCATTACCAAAACCATCCAGAAATACACAGAATAACCTGAAAGCTCAGCTGATATATTAGACAAAGCATCTAGAAAATTCTTTATTATTTCTGCTACTCATGTGGTCACAGCAAGCAATTAGGGAAAGCTCCAGGCTGTAAGAAAATGCCTTTCACAGAGTGATGTGATAGATTAATCTGACCTTTTCAAAGGCATGGCCCACACAGGATTTAGTATGGTAAATCCTGTATCAATGGTGTCTCATTGGCCCAGAGGATATTCCTTTCCTCAGAAAAACATGAAGGGAACGACTTGCTTTGAGAAACCTGAACACAGGTGCTTAAACCAGGTGCTTTACACTTAAACCAGGTGCTTTTAACTACCATTATGTTCAACAGAAATCAATTCAACATCATAAAAGACTACAGAAGTATGAAGAATCCAGTGAACAAGCCACTGACCTCCAGAGTGAGCTGCAATGCTACTTGCTCTCCATTTCTTTTTGGATCTCTCTACATCCAGTCCCCAGCTATAGCTTTTATTAATCTTTGTCTTTTAAAGTAAAATGCTTCTGCTCTCAGAAACTACTTTTTCCATAATACTTTCTTGCATGATCAAGTCAGATTTTCATTTCTCTTTTTTCTATACTATAAATGTTCAGATTATTTGTATTCTCTTAGCTTTTCTAGAATTAGAATCAGTCTTATCTTACTGTTATTTTCAGAACACTTTCCAAATATGCAGATTTTACTGAACAAGATATACCTCTTACTTCTGTCATGAAACTTCTATTCTCTTACACTAGTGAAAGCTCAGAATTATGCTTTCCAAGTAACTCCAGCTGACAACGATTACAGGCTTCAAAAAATGCAGTGACATAAAGAAGCGCACTTAACTCGTCTGTTTTGTTTCAGGTAGCTTACAAATTTCATTAAACTGCTTTTCATTTTTCCACTAAAGGCATGGACTGGGAAAAATAAAAGTCATATATGTTTAACTCTCTGCATAGTTAATTTCAACAGTTTCAGCAGGGCCACTCATGCCCTAAGCCCAGCAGGTACACAGACCTATGGTAAGGATACTGTTTTGAATCACCACCTCAAAATCAAATCAAAACAAAATTGTATTGTCAGTATTTAGCATTTAAGTGCTTACATATATGTTTAGGAGCACTGAGTCTAACATGAAACCTTCTGACACTGGATATTTAGGCTAAAAAATTCAGTTAGGCCCTTTCATAAAAGTCAAAAGATATAAATTCCCCAAATAATCACTAGTCAGTTATGACCAGGATGGACTATGGCTCAGATTGAGTGAATTAGGTTGGATGGGCAATTGTTCTGCTGAGAGGTTTCTCTCCACTACTGAATTGTCATGAAGAAAGAAGATAGGAAAGGGAAAGAAGGAAGAAGATTTTCATTGATGGAGCTTAAACTAGAAATTTTTTAAAGTTTCACTACTTTGAGCTGAAGCATGAAAAAAAAAAAAATCTCTCTTAAAAAAAATCTAATGGAATAATTTAGTTAGTATGGAAAAGAAATAATCCATGCAATCTGTTCATTTGGCTTGAACACAAAAAAAAAGAGAATGGTAATAAATTATTGTAGTTGAAGAGGTTACAAACAGAAACCCGTGAAACAATGCTGAGTCAACTTAGGTGAAAATAGCAGAAATCTTATAAAACATGCTTTTTAAAAATATGGCTAATATTGCAAGGAAAGCTCTTTTAAAGTTCTTATGGGTCAGTTGATGAATTTTTTTATTAGAGAAAGAAATGCATAATTCAATATTGCAAATAACATTAATACTTGAATGTCATATTGCATATCACTTCCATTTTCCTGCAATTTTCAGCCAAGACTTTGCAACTGAAAGCTAAAAGGGGAAAGTTATTAATATCTTGTAAATATATGTATTTCCTTTAAAGCAAAGCATAGTTAATGAAACAACTATGCTATTTTTACTTAAGATATGGTGAACTGTTCTGCCAAGGATATTACCATTTTGTAAGTGAATCTATCCAAAACAATAGTGCACCAGCAGGTCAGAGGAGTACATGCTACGAATATTCTCATTGGACCAGTTATAATACACCTGTTTAATAACCACATGATTCTCATTTACTACATATCAACACAGATTTTATTTGATGACACTCTTGTTATACAGTGTAGGTCAGTCGAAAGAGAAGTAAACAATTTGGGAAAAATTTGCTCTGACTTAATGGTATAAAAAGTATTATCTTTGAGTGTACCAATAAGGGCATGCTACATAAATGCTGAAAAATAATCCCCTATAAAATGATGGAAGTTGAAAAATAGAAAACAGAAAGACTGAAAATTCCCATGCATGTCTGCTGACTTTCAAAATGGGGGATAATGTTGCTGTGGGTATTTTTATCCTCCTCATCTTTCAAATTCACCAAGTATTTCTAATCAGAACTCTCTGCTTTCTGGTGATGGAGTGGCTATAGAATGTTTGACAATATGTGTCATTGAAATATCCTGACTAGTCTTTTCATCTAAGTTGAACTGAGTCATTTTGCTCGTGGGACTTCTATCATCTGGCCACATAAAATATTGCCATCATACTGTCCTACCAGCTCAGTGAGCACAGGTAATTTGACAGCTCTAATGAGTTCCATACACACAGTCCTGAGAATTCAGTAGAATTTCTATTCTAATTCATTCAAAGGAAAGGTCAGTTTGCATATTCTGTCTCAGTGCTGTATAAAAAGAGTACAGTACATAGCGACTAAAGGCCAATTCCCTCAATCAATAGAAGTACAGCATTCATGGTGTTAATACCATGGTTAAAAATACGTATTTATGGACATTCTTCTATGGTATTTATTTCCTAACAACCACCTCATCAATAGAAACACTGAACACCTTCTTACAAGTTTTCTCTAAGTGTTTATTATTTGAAGTTAAGAGGCCTTCTTTGATAGAAACAAATTTTCTGATCACTAGGACATCAACATAATTCCTGGAGAGCTAAAAGCACAGATTTCTCAGGGGAAGGGAATATACTTGTATCCAGACAGAAATATATTTCTTACTGTATTTTCTCATTCTGTAACTCTGTATTGTTGAAAAAAGTGTAATATTTCTTCTTTAATATTAGAGAACTTCTTTGAAGAACCATATTTTTGTTGTAAAATATGTCAGAGAGAAATTATTGAAGTGTTCTGATTTTGAAAATATGAAAAAAAAATGTTTGATGACATCTTCTCAGTAATAAATGGACCTTTATTCCCTAAACAGTAAATTACTCAATGGCATCATTGACAGAAGCTCTGGCTATGTTGGAAAGTATTGATTCATATAATTAGACAGTGTCTAATTAACTTGGTGGATTTCAAACCATTACAGAACTGACAGATGGAAATGACCCACATGAATGGGGAAAAAAAAAATGTTTGCACAGATAGCCCCAGCACAGCTGACCAGGAGCAAATACTGCACAACCACACAGAAATGCAGGGAGGTTTTTGCAGAAGTTCTTTCAGTGTATTTGGACTTAAGTCAGAAACATTAATACCCCTTTATTTTCTAAATATTTCATTCTTGTTTTAAAAAACCCCAAGCTGTAAAATATTTTTAAAGTTAAAAGTGTGCAAGGAAAACATTCAGAACTGAGTTCTATCTAAAGAACTTTCTAGTAAAAGGTTGGAGCACAGTTCAAAACCACAAAAAGATTGTGAAAACCAAGTGTTCAAAAACACAGTAAAAAAGACGTGGTTTTAAATCCGTAATGGCTTCTCAAGTAAACCTGTATTCAGTGTCCTCTCCACAGGTTTTTGAAAAGGGAAAATGTCACTATAAACTGACCTTTTCCTGAAGCATTTGCTAAAACTCTACAAATGTCAAAACAGCAGTTCAAAATGAAGACAGCATCATCAGGAAGCAAAACTCCAGGGGTAGTTGTGCATGTAATTTAACAAAGTAATTCAATGTATAAACTGTTTTTACTTTGACTTGTAAGATCCCCATCAAACTAGTAAATTTCTAGCTATATGTGAGAGCAAAACATAGCCAACAGATTTTTCTAACTTGCAATGTTCAACAGCTTTCCTGGCACTAAATGCAGTTTAAAAAATAATGAGAAAAGCAAACTAATAAGGTTTAATTGCCACTGAATAGCATGCAGGAGCAAACAACATGATGAAATTTCAGGGCAATCAGACCATAGTATGTGTCATCCAGGTCTTTCTTCTCCTTCTTCATCTTTTATTGTAATACAGTCAGTATTAATACATTTCTCTGCCACCACAGTAAATGAATCCTCATTTTGTTTTTGAATGGGTATTCACCACACATGAGGGAGACCCATGAGCTGAACTGGAAGGCTGAGAGAAATAAAAATGCATAGAAGTGCTACCTAATGTTTTATCCAATCTTATTTTCTAAAAATTGCAGGACCCTAGGATGATGACTAAGATTATAGGTTTTTTTTTATTTGGCTATCAAAATGTCAGAGAGCTAGAATGGAGAACAATATAGCTGTATTTGAACCCAACAAAAATGCCACTGCCTTTGGGATTACTGGGCAGCTTTGAAAAAGAACTGTCAAGAGAGATTCTTACAAATGTTGTTGATTGAATGAATCAAACAAAAAGCCACAGTGTTAATCCTAACCTCATTCTTTTGGATACTTGTCCATCTCCTGCCTTTTCAATCTGTTGTCACATGCTTGAGCTTCACCAGACATTACAACCATGTGTTCCTCAGAGTTATTGCAGAAAATGGACCCACCCCACCTCATTCAGGAAAGCCTCTAAAATCACTGCAGTTAATCAATTCACTTAAGATGCAGGAATAAAAAGTATGAATGAAAGCCAAACAAGCAATCTCAATGAGTGAACCTTGCAGACAAGGCAGCAGACAGCACAGCAGTCTCAGAATTACTAACTCTAATGCTAGTAAGTAGAAGCACATCCATGCAAATGATTTTGTCCAGTGAGTCTGTGGAAGGTACTGTTTAAGAGCATTTAGCCCACTACTACTCTAAAATATTAATTTACTACAGAGAGGTAACTAGTAAAGTAAAATACCCAGTACCTAGAACAACAATGATCCTTATGGATTCCTTCCAACTTGAGATGTTCTATGATATTCTACTCTATTAGTACAGATTTTTTGCCAACCATTAGAGGTAAAAGTAGGTATTCACAGGACAGCAGTGAAGATTTTGTGACTGGTGGATGCATAGGTTTGATTACTGAGGTTTTTTCCCAATAATTCCAAGAAAGAAAACACTTTCTACAAAGCAATTACAGACCCCATTATTTTCCTCATGTTCCCTCTTATTTGGCCTTAACTAAAACCAAATTACTGACCTGCAGCTAAATTTCCTGAAGTTGCTGGGTTGAAGAAAATGTTGCAGAAAGCCAAATATGACCTCCATCCTAATGGAGATCATGAAATAAAATCATTTCTTGTTATGGAAATTTAGAGGGTAGGTTGATAAAAAAGAGATTGATGGCGACTGATGAATCCTCACAGTATAATGTAAATAAAGTTATCCAAACTGGTAAATGAATCTATTCTATTAGAAATATATCTTGTACAAAAGTGTGAAGCACTGGAAATCTGTAGAACATCAGATGGAGTTGGATAATCAAGAAACACACTGGATGTTATATCCTGTTGGAAGAATTATGCCTGCTGCTCAGCTTTACGGCTGTCTAGAAGCCATTAAAGCGCATTTAGCTGGAAGTGAAACAATATTTTTCAGTGTTCAAATGTGGCACTTTTGAGTGTGAGACAGAAGACAATTTAGGAACCTCTGAAACACTCGTTGGTATAATAGCAGCGATCCATCCTCCCTAAAGCAGCAGCTGATGCTTTAGTTTTCTCCTCCATCTAACTAGCAAAGTGCTCAGATGAGCTCTTGTTAAGCCCTGCTTTTGCTATGACTGGCTTTGCTGGTCTTGACTCCTAAGATTTTTGGAGGCTCACCTGTTTTGCACAGTGCTTCATCCCCTTAATTCATGCATTAAAAAGCATTTCCTCTGCCTTGTAAACAAAGTGGGAGTTTGTTTCCATAGAAACAATAAAAAACCCGGAGCTGTTTCTGTTTCCACAAGAGTGAGGCCCTGGTTTTTTTCCTTAGAAAAAGCATAAGGATCCCACATCATGCCCTCTCTGAAGGGGATACAAGAACCACCACTTGCCCAGGTCAAGTCTAATTCTCTCAACTCTGGATCACAAACTGACCTTGATACTCTTCTGTTTATTGAGATGTAAGGCACAAATGTGCTATTTCCTAACTACACTGTTATTACCCCATCAGCATAATACAGCTTTTGGTTCCAGGTAACATTTTAGTATCATTGCATGCTATTCAGAACTGGACCTTTTTACATTATTTCTTTAGTCAAATAATAAAATTATTCAATTATACCAAAATTTGGCACAAAACAATGTCAAAACCAGGAGTTTTCCATGTAATATAGAAGCTGACCTAAATAGAAGGAATAGTAATTTTTATACAGCTGGGTTTTTTTCTTTTGCTTTTCCCTCCCCATATCATACATATGAAATATCAATTTGTTTGCTGCAGCTTCACTAGTATTGCAGTACAGCAAATACTGAACACACTTTAACTCCTTTGAGTCCTCAACAGTCTGCACTTGTTTCACACTGGGATTTCCTAAGGACTGCAAGACTCAAGCTTCTTCATTCAAGTTTCTGTTAGGTTCTTATTTAGCGGCTTGTAATTTTTTTCTTTTTTTTATTTAATGACCATATATTTGCACTATCAACTCCTTATTATGGAGCTCCTGCCTATGACCAGAGTTCTGAATTCTTTCCTGCCCTTTCCCATATGCACTCAACATGTGTACACCTTGTTTCATAACACAGACCTAATCGCTTGTACAGCTACATTACTCTGACAGTTGTATTCATTAGAAACACAGATACTCCGTGTCTTCATCAGCAAATGACAAGAAAAAAGTAAAAAGGGAAATCCTTAAGGCTTTGAATATAAATATTACAGTAGAGCTTGCAAATTCCATATTTTTCTTTGATTTTCATAAAATAGCTATTTTGATAATGAGCATTAGGCTTATTCTCAAAATGAGCAAAAGCATCATCATACCCAACCCCATTCCTTTCCTTGTTAACTCTTCTTTTGTTTTTAATAGAATTCTCTCTTTAGTTTTTTGGTTTTCCCTGCAATTAATACTCTTTCATTTCTACTGATATGACTTATCTGAGTTCATTGTAATGACTGTCCTGTTGACATCTGTTTTTCTGAAAGTTTACACTCTTTCTCAGATGAGTGGTTTCACTGACTTCAGAGGGCAAAGAGAGTAGGGGTGATTAATAAGCACTCAACAGAAACCCCAGGGGCAGAAAATCACTCCACTTATCACTGTTTTCTGCCTTGCCCCTTTCACACTTTTAAAATATTTCCTGAACTTTTATGAGCTGCCTTTGTTATGCTCTTTACAGAGGGGAAAAAAAAAAAGATAGTCTGAAATAAAAAAGCAGGTCACATCTCAACATTTCTAAGCCTCAGAATTTGCAGTGAGACTCAGAGATAGAAATGGGATGCAGAAAAAGAATTCTGCTCTTTTTCGGGCTTGAATGAAGGAAAACTATACTCAACCCAAACTCTCTCAGTTGATTTATATGTTCCTTGAGTCATTGTACAAGAGCAGCCTTCACTGAGTTGTATATCTCGGCAAACCAGAGGCTTCCCAGAGATATTCCTGATCACATGATTCATCACCTTGGTTGACTAAGGTCCTTCATGAAATACAACAAAATTTCTTGTCCCAAGACTTCATATATCATTTATAGAACTACAAATAAAGGGAAAAAAAAGACTTGGCATCACCTTGAGTGGATTCTCTAACTAGACAGGAGCACAAAATCTATAAAACCTATCTGCCTATCAGGTTTACCTAGAATTTACTTTCAAACAACAGAGCATGAAATAAACCAATTCTGCTCCAGAAAGCAGAAAGCATTCTGTGTGATACAGACTCTAATCTTACTGGATAAATTAGGATAATCTTGTCAAGAGTACATGAAGTTCTACTTCTTTCAAGTTACAGTAGGAATATAGATCCTGTTGTCAATTACTTTGTCCCAATGCTTCAGTTGAGCATGTGACATCTAAGAGATTGGTAACAAGAATGTAGTCTGAAAGTATTTGATATCTGTTACATCCATATACAAATTCTTCCTCACAGCAACTACTGTTCTCAGGAAGAAAGAATGGGATCAAATCCCAAACGGTGGCATCATCAATAGAAAGCTGAACAAAATCATTGCATGAGACTCCTGCTCAATTTTTTCTGATTATTGGAAATGAATTAGTGGGTTCTTTTTTTCAAATATCTGGTTTTTCAGTTTCTTCATCTGTTCTGTCTGAAATGGACTCCTTATGGTTACAGAAGCTCTCACTCTTTGACAATGAGACCACGTCAACATTCACTTTTGAGATAATCCTCTGATCTCCACTGATAGTCAATGGAATAAGTACCTCAGCAATACATTTTTAATAAGCAGAGCCTGAAGTGATGAGTACTTGTGTTGGTGGCCACATCATAGGCATTGGAAGTTCAGTGGGATGGACTTCACTGTATAATTTATGGCTGTACAGTGACAGGTACTAGGATCAGGAGATGAGAATGAAATCAATGTCATGGAAGAACAGGTTGTGTCAGAGGTCAGGACACAGATCTAGGAATGGTGAAATACTACTTCAGCTTCCTGTTCTGCTCTTGTGTGGTTTTGACCTAGCTGCTTTAAGTTAGATTTAGCTTAATTAGTCATCTTCTCTGTAGGTATCTCAGCTAGTTATCCAGACTCCCTGTGTGGTTAATAAGACAAGATGACTCATGCCCTCAACACCCAGATCCCTCTAAAGGCCTACAACATGAGTTTAGCAACCAGTTCAAATGGAAAATTTGCATTATAAAAGTACAGACGTAGGTGAGGGTAATCTTGTTCTGCATTACAGATCTGGCTAGACTAGACAGACTAGATAGAAAAGAGTTTCCATTTTATCTGAATTTAAAAGTCACTTCAAAAATTACCAGAAAAGGGGAAAAAACACTTTGAAGCATGCTAGACCCACTATTTCCTTAACCATTCCCTTAGGGTGTGCCTAAGTTCCTGATTGAATAATGGGTTCAATTACATTTTCTTGCTTGCAAAGGTGCCATAAATTTACAGAATACAAATTGTGAAATACCCAGGTAACACAATAATGGAATCATATGGGAGAGATGTATACAGCCCTACCTGCATATGATCTTGTTAAGGTTCAAAATGGAATGAAATAAATCCCCTGTACTATATCATTATGATGAGGCTAAACATAGTAAACATTTAAGGTCAGAAATGGGAAAATGAAAAATTTAAATCTTTTATATACATATTTTTGCCTTCTAAGGCACAACTCTGCACATACATGTCTAGAAAATTCACTGTGTATTTATCATCTTCCACTAAGCAAACATTTGGGAACAAGCAGACTGGCAAACAGATAAAGTGAATGTAATCAGCTATTTTTACAAATGCCCTTTTGACTTTCACGATTCATTGATCAAATGCTGATTTTCCTCTTCCTATTTTATATATAGGAAATTTGCACACCTCTTTAGGCTGCTTGGTTGAACCAGTTGGCAGAGATTAAGGATTACTGAATTCTTTCTCATCTCTTATTCAAAAGAGTAATCCCATTGCACATGGAAGAAAATAATTTTACTCTCATGGTTAAAGATATAGCCTAGAAATCAGCTAGAGATCATGCTAATGCAGACCCCATAAATTGTACTTGCAGAGCTCTAGACCCACTGATCCTGGGGCTATGGTGCCTTTCTTTAAGGGTTGTAGGAAGTAGATATACCCTCTGGATTTTCCATTTGAGCAGGTGCATTTCAAGGCATCACAAGCTCTACAAATTTATCTTGCAGTTTTAGTGCATCCTTCTGGCTCATGTTGTATAGAGGAGCATTTCGAGTAAAGAGTAAGAATAGCTGCAAATGGATGCCAAACACCAAGAAATGGTTCTGAGCTACTGCTTGGAATACCTAGTCTAAACTCTCCAAGTGAGGTCAGCAAACCACAGACAAAACTGCTACTTAATCAGGAAATTAACTCTGTCAAATTTAGGTACTGCAGTCACCAAGGTGCCAGGCCAGAGAAGCATTTGGTTTCTCTCTCATCTTGCACTTCAAAAGGAAGAGAATTGTGGACCTGTTCTTTGGTCAGCATTAGTTATCTTTTGATGCAGAACACTCAATGAATATTGTGTTACAAATATAAAGTAGAAAATAAACCCCTTCAAATTAGTAATTATACATTTAATATAAAATGATAATGTGGATTAATACATTGGATTTAGTTTTGGCTTCAGTGACAAATTGAATCTGCTAAGAGTATCAGCTTTAAAAAAGCTTATTGAATATTTTCCAATAAACAAATGAAATCCTGCTGTCTGTATCACTGACGACCACTGCATAGGTACAGTACAATCTCCTAATTAATAACATTCTAAATAACTCAAGATATTATTTTTTTAAAAAACATCCCTATGTTTTCTTCAAATATAGCATACTGATGTCCTTAAAAATATAATTAAAGAAATCTATAATTTGTAAGGTTCTGATAGAACTGTATATGGCACAAGTACTACTAATAAAAAAAGAAATCAGTGTTTCAGTGACTGTCCTTTGGTTCTTTTACATCTGTCCTGTCACACATTTGCACTGGAAACCTAAACACCAACTCTCATTTCAATATACAGAATATAAAATGAACTGTTTACAAGAGAAACCCTGTAAACTTGCTGAACTGTAATCAACCATGTGAAATCTTTAATACAAATCCATAAGTCAATATGCAAAGCTTCACCTGGTTGCTTATCATTAGCTCCTTACTCAAATGGAAATGTCTTCTAAATAATTAACACAGATAAAATTACCTTCCTGTCTTATACATGTTTCCCTCTACACATTTTATTTAGTATTGTACGACATGTCCTGCATTTACTTTAGGCAATTGTTATCCATTCCATCACTTAGAATAATGTATTAACAACCCAGATCGATTTCTAACATGCTAAATGAGAAATATTTTAGATGCCAGCAGTATCAGGAAAACTAGAACATAAACGGGCAATCTATTTGCACAGACTTGTCTTGCAGTGTATATACAGAGATGAATTTATCTCAAAAAAAAAAAAAAGAAAAAAAGCAAAAGCTTTCTATGCACTTGGTGGAAATGCCACGAAAAGGGAAATGTTCCAAAAATGCAAGAGCCACACAAGCAATCTCGCATCATTATACCACTACTCTCACAAAGAACAATCCATTTTTAAACAATTAATGAAAATAAGTCTTCATACCTTTTATCTCTATCAACACCAATTAGCATTTACAGTACCTAGCATCTTGGAGAAAGCACTAAATTCAAGGTAGTCATTTCCTGCAGAAAAAAAACCTGCTTATTTGATCAAAAAAATGCTATGGAAATGTTTGGCACTTGTTAATTGCCTCTAGATATAGATCAGAAAGCAAAGACAGAAAAAAAATCAGAAAAAACTATTCTGAACCAAACCCCAAAGTAAACACACACAAGACATGGTATGTGAAAGTTGTACAAGTATTATTTAGAATTTCTACTTCAGCAGCTAGAGATACCTGTCAAGACTGGTGCTTTCAGATAGTTTAGGTGGATAAATATGCATTTACAGTTTTCTATTTTTAAACCATTTTCCTAAACAAAGCAAACTATCCTGCTCTTCCATCCTGAATGAGCAGAGAATGGAAAACCCAACCTGAGAGTAACATATGGCACAAGTATCCTGAATAAGGGTCATATTCTGACTGTTCACTTTATGACTCATTTAGACAGGTAACTTAGATAATGAAATATCTGGCAGTAGTGTAATCATGCAGGGAGCACAAGTGATTTTCTTGAGTCTGACACCCCTACAGAATTCTGATGAATTGAGGCCCCTATTTCTCCCCCTTGTGTTTAGACACATTTAAAGGAAGATTTAATGCATTTAGCATATTTAATGCAGGACACATTGGATAGGAGGATACTCTACAGGAAGATAATACAAAACACTAAACACAGGGAATTTATGCAGGCACAGAGCCTGGAGCTTCAGAGACATCTCCTTCTGTATCTGGTTATCAGTACATATACAAGAGTGCCCGTGAATTAAAAGGTAAACAGGAAGTTAATTCCTCCTAATTTTTTGGCATCCTTAGGACATACTGAATTGGTCTCTGGAATGCATGGCTTCATTTTCTCATAGGTTTTCTGCTACAACTTAGAATAAGCATTTTAGACTTGTTCCTAGGGAAGCAGCAAAAGATTAGAGTAATTAGAAAGACTATATGTCATATCTATCTTTGAATCGGTTCTTCCACTTTTCTTGAAAATTTATACTCCCCTGCAACTACAAAACATTACTGGTAGAAGTTGTGAGAATGCCTGCACTTTTTGCCTCTTGGTTCTGCAGAAGCTAAAGAATAGCTTTGTATTGATTTTAACAGAATTAAAGATCAGGCTTTTCACAGAATCACAGAATATTCTGAGTTGGAAAGGACCTACAAAAATCATTGGGTCCAGCTCTGAAGTGAATCCCCCAGAGACAGAAACCTCTAACTTGGCATTATTGACATCATGCTCTGAGTTTATCTCTTTTTGTAACTATGTAACTGAAATAATTTCAGTTTTCTTAAACTTACTTTATTGGCAATCATTTCTAGATGACCCACAATAATTCCCTCTCAGAAAAAGCTACACCTTAAATACAGTGGAAAGCAAAGTTTCATTTGAAATTATGAGTTTCATCTTAAAAAGACAACAGTGCAGGGCACTTCATGGAAAAGGAGGATTACCTAGCTTATAAGCCTGTCCTTCTGCAACTTTAATTCTGGAAATCCACAGAGCAGAGGCCACTGTTCTGTGCTTCAGCAGCCATGGCTGAGGCACTTGTCAAGTCCACAGCAGATGCTGGGTTAAACTTTTGCTCTGCTTCACAGCTATGCACAGGATCTGAAATGCTGCCCCTGGAAATGCCAACACATCACATGTGCAGGGATGTTTGTCTTTTCTATAAGAACAAATACTCCTTAAAACCATATGATTTAATCCCTTTTCGTGTGAGATCTTTTTATTGAACACCCCAGGCACACATACTTTGAAAACAACTTTAAAAAATTTTCAGTGATGTCAACAGGTTTTGCGTTTTTTAAATATTTCTTTATATTTTACAGAAGACCACAGTATACATCTATGTGTAGAAATAACAAAAGGTCTCAATGTAGTCTAGCAGAAGAACTAAGGCTCTTCGGAGAAGACAGACCTGGGAAGGATCTTAGGTTCAAATTGAAACAGAGAAACGTTACATCTACTTCTGACTTTTAGCGGTTTGAAATAAAACAAGAAACAATTTTCCCTAAGAAACCTATTTAGTGATCAACCAATATGGTGACATTTTGTCTCTAAGGAAAACAACAACAAAAGAAAGAAAGCAGCAAATGACAGAACAATGACTGAGTGAAGACACTGAGCCTTAAAAACAATGGAAGAGTGATACACCAGCTGAAAGCCTATTCAGGTGATAAAGGTCAAAAAAAGAGGAGAAAAAATAAAGTGAGTGAATTCCTTTTTGGGACTTTCCATAGAAAGGCAGCTTAATACAACATTGGGGGTTTTTTGTGACTACTGTGTCTTAGGGTTGCAAATTGCTCCTCTTTCCTCCAAAGGATGTGTGCCAGTCATTCTAAGAGAGACTACTATCTGCCACTTTGTCATGTATTCGTGGCATCTTAAAAAACTAACCAAAGAAGATTTTTTTTTTATTCTGGACAAATTTCAGTTGTTCAGTGGTACATGATCTGTAATATTTATGAACTATTAGAACCGTGTCACTGTCATTGGCAATTCATCCCTTAAATCTGGCAGACATACATGAACCGTTACCACAGAATATAAGGAGAAGAAGGAAAGGAAATAAGCAAACTGGAATAAGCTCACTAAATTATTAATGGCACATATGAGGTAGGTACTTTGCTTTACACATAATATCTAGCATAAATATCTTTTACACTTTGCCTTGTACTTGTGATCCTACTCTCCTGCAATCCCAGGTCACCTGGCATGTACTGTAGTAGAGTTCCCTCTACTGGATGAGTGACTGAAGCTGTTCCTTAAGAATTTGCAAAGTAAACTTCTAAACAGAAGCTTAAGAAATTCCATAATATGAAAGCCTCAGTAAAGTGTCAGGATTTGAAATGGAAATAGTATCTTTAGCACCAATGATATATAGGTTGCCTATGCACAGAGAATAGTTTAGTCAACAATGTAGAAAGTCATGTTGGTCATTGCACAAGAATTCACTAAGGTGAAGGAAGATTTAAAATCTGACTTCCTCAAAGAAATCTGCAACTTTAATTAGGCCTAGTCCAGATGCATTATAACATGAAGACTAAGTCCTTGGCCATGGTATTTTGCTTTTACAGTTTAAGGTTTCAGATCCTTTGCTATTACTCATCTCTTTGATCTTTAATAACAATTCACCACTTTCAGAACATATTGTGACAATTGTTTAACTGGAACTCTATAAAATAAAGAGTGAGACTGGTAACACTCACAAGCTTTGCAATATTCATCACTTCCTCAATCACAGCTCATTGTGCCTTGAGATGGCGGATGAATTACTAAACTTGTTGGAACTTCATCTTGTACCTGAATGTTGACAGCATAGAAATACATGAGCACGCTTATAATTTTCAAAGGCATGAACCACTGCCACACCAGCAGGAAAAATCCACTTATTAAACTGTGACAGAAGGAATATCCTGATCTGATTATTAACTATTGTAAAAGTGTAAAATGACAGGCAGTCATAAGGTCCTTTCTAATCTCATTCTGTTGCTAATTTTTCATTCAGCACTGAAATTAGACAATGAAATTGAAACTAGGCTCAATTTCTGTTTCATATACTAGTTGAAATCTACTGCCTTATCTTTGGGAGGGAGTTTGAACATCATGGCCTAATTTTAGAGCTTTATGTGTTTCCATGCCCAAATCCTCCACAGGAGGACATGCACACAGTTTGAGTGTCAAGTATCTTTGGGGAGGAGCAGAGGTGAGAAGGAACTGCACAGGGATTACACACCCGCAAAGGAACAGTCACAGAGCATCAGTGAGGCTGTGTCACTCCTGTGGCCTTAATGAAGAAAGGATGGATTGCTAGAGTTGCACACATAGAGATTTTTCCTCAGACTGGATGTGCTTTTAAAATAAACATGCTTAGTAGATTCCCAAATCCATCTGAGCTGCATGTTCAAATAGTGCCAAACTAACACATTATTTTGGTACCTGCAATTGAGTCAATCTCTCCTGTTATGTCACAGGGGAGAGCCCTTATCTATAAGAACAATTAATGAAGGTGTTACGTAGGATTTTGCATTTTTAAGATCTTAAATGCAGTCCTTGTTGATAGCATGGTGGTTGCATACCTTGCACACGACCATATATTTTTTTAAAATATTTTATCCTTGATAACTATTTAAAAATATTCTCCATGTACTTGTATATGGTTTCACTAATATCAATAGGACGACAGATTTAAGCTCAATCTCCATTGAACTGCTTCTTCTACATTAATACCTTAACTATTTTTTTTTAAAGATTGATGTATTTTGTCAGGGTTTGGTTCACCTTAACATTACTACGGTATGAATTAACCCAATGTTAATCTTATCTCTTGAACTGATTTTACCTGATATGCCTATCCTTTCAGGTGGATTTCAATTCACACAGTCCTCTATGGAGGCAATCATTTTAACATTAAAACAAAAAGGCCTTATGCCTAATTAATCTTGATGCTTAGTTTTCTGAAATGAAAGTATTGTCTAAAGCTAATGTTTTCTGCATGTGATAAATGGCAAGAAAAAGCACCAGAGAAAAACAGAGGCACATCCAAGCTGAGTTTCCATACACATGGATTCCAATATATTAGTTTAAACATTTAAATAGTAGAAAAATTTGAAAAAAAAATGAAATTAAATGGCTGAACCAGACATCCAGCTTCACTGAATTTGCTGCTGACCTGCAGTGGAGTCCTAAAACATTTAATATCCAGTACATGCACTGTCTTTAAGGCCAGTGGCTGTGGGAGAAGGAACTACAACTGCACTGAAATCTCCCTCTCTCCTGGCAAATCTGTTCTGTATATAACCACAATGAGGAAATATATTTTCATGGATTTTTTTTGTGTCTTATGAAACATGAATATTTCTGAGATCTATTCAAAACAGGTGGTGATATATGGCCTTCTGCAGTATCAGCATGAGTTTCCACCTCCTAAATGAAATATAATACTTTATAGACCTCAAAAAGCTATTCTTTTTCCATGTGCATTTCTAGAGAATCGTTATGATGTGTGATATACTGGGTTTCAATTAGACCAAGATGTGCTAGTACTGTATTAACATTTCATAGAACAACCAGATTTTGCTAATTTATTTCACACCAAACTTCCTAGCTTTAATTAGCAAAAGGAAAATATCCATTCAATTTGATTAGAGATCCCCAGGTACACTCATGTCCGTCTGAGGAAGTTCTTGTGAAGATTATGATAATGAGTAATTACCTTAGGCTAAAATATGTTTTTACTCCATTGTCTGGAATGAAGAACTTGAACTGTTTCCTCTCAGGAAATTAAAAAAAAATGAAATATTAAATTATATTCAAACTCTGGTTAGATAGTGAAATTTAGCTCTGCATTTTCTCTCTACTGATTTTGTTTCAAAAAACCACTTTTCCACAACATATGCTCATACTCTTTATGGTGTATGGCAGAACCTCTCTCCTGTTTAAGACTGGCAGTGGTGGTGTCCCTGGAAGTATTCACACACTCTGTAGTAATTTTTTTCTTTTTTCTTTTACAGGCTTCACCTCTTTGATAGGTATGACATTTTTGACCTAGATCTAAAAGGAAAGAAATTACAACTGTACCTTTAACTTCTCAGGAAACATGAATACATTTCTCAGATACTAACTTTTGTGGCACTGAGCTCTTACTCCAAGTCAGATGCTTTATTTAAGGTTTTGTACAACTGAGAAGTACAGTCATAAAAAGGCTCCTTCAGCTGTCCTTTTTTGTCTCAAAGACTTTTAATCCCTCATTACTTAGAATGAAAAGATGACAGTAGCCCTCACAGAAGCAAGGGCACATCGGACACAGGCTTGCTATCCAACACATCCCATGGAGGAAGGCACACCCTGGGTAGCACAGATTGCTTACACACAGGATGAAACACAGATGCACACCGTGTTCAGCCCTGGTGTCTTGTCCATCCCAATCAGAGACCAACCATTCCCTTATAGGTTATGCTCTTGGGCATCCTTCACACCAAAAATAAGTGAGGAGAGTAATATGTGCATGCCTAGGACTTGCCCTAGTGTGGTTATTTTGACAAGATTAAGTTCCCACCTGGATTTAGGAATGCCAAAATTGACACTGGTCCAATGGTTCAGACAAAATCTGAGTGCCACCCCTCATTCTATTCTTATTTTTTGACAGGAATGTTCTTCACCTTCCTAGCAGTGCTGGCCAGGATGCTGGAATGAGTGTAAGAGTGTGTCTCTGTGTTTGTGTGCAACCAGGAAGAACAGACAAAAGGTGTTATCCAAAGTGCTCTTCTCATAGACTTTCACTTTGATGGCATGAAAAATTAGTCCCCAGCTTTCACACACATTGTTTGCATTAATGTCCTGACTGGTTTCATGATTTCTTATTACCATTACTTATCACCAAGGGAGCACTCTCACAGCTGAAACACTTTACCTTGAGATGGATCAGGTTACATCCTTAGGGAAAATATCTAACAAGTACTTTAAGTGAAAAGAAGATCTGTGGACACTGTTCTATTCATTTTTAATGAGTTTTGCATATCATGCCAACTGAAATTATGCTGGGATGCACAGCATGTATTAGATAGGACAGCAGCAGAGAGAGCATTGGATGAGAGGAAGTGGGGAGAGAGTTGCTTCTTTAAACTACTTGCTTCCAGACACTTCAACTCTTTGAAACTGTAAAGTATATCTGAAGTTAAGGAGTCATTAAAGACACACTCCCTCAGTGCACTGTGCAAGCACTATATACATTAGCATATTTTTAAGCAATATGCTATCCATGGGACAGATAGAAAAAAAAATTCCTAACAATAGACCCACCTTCTCTTTGTATTGGTTCTAAATTTACTTGTGATTTAAAGGGCAAGTTATATTTCAATGTTATCAGGTCACTATCAATGTCACTTAACCTTGCATCAGGATAAAAAATGTTAATTACAGAAACTGCTGTTTCTTCAAATGAAAATACCCTCCCCTGTAGAGATATCCTGCTGTGCCTAGTTTTCTTGAGAGCACATAGGCTGATGAAAACGCTGCTCTATTCACAAAGGCACTTTCTGATCATCAACAGCCAAACTCCTGCTCACGGTGCTGAGTTGTTTGATCACAAAAAAGTGCCCATGACAACTGTGCTGCACAGTTCAGGACAGCTGTGACCAAAATCCTTCTGTGGAAGGGCATTTTTAATGACTTGCAATTACTACAGGATTTTAATTTTTCTGAGGAGGAATGTTGGTGTACCGGCTTCGATTAAGCTGACATCTCTGGTTATGTTGATTCATTTAGAGTGTGGACTCATGCCTGAGTTTGCCAAAATCTGCAGCTGTTTTACCCAAAGTAAAACCTCCTGTGTTTTTTACCACATTTACAGGTCCAGTTATTCAGTCAAGTGGAGGTTGAATTTTTCAAAGTCTTTCAGGCAGATCCCTATAAACACAGAAAACCAAAAAGCTGCATTGTCATGGACACGGAGAACTTACTGCACAACAAACGTATCCATGGAATCAACACTTCTGACCCCAAAAAAACTTGTGCTGATTTGTCTTCTTCCCACTGTGCATTCTTATCTCTTATCAATCAGACATTCTTTCCAAATAAAAATAATCCAGTTCAAGTTCTGAACACTGAGTTAAAACCAATTCTTTGAAAGAAATGAGACTTTCCCACCTAAGCTGGGGAGAAAGAGGGAAATGATCTGAGTAAAGATATTATATTAAAGGCATTATATCCAAAGAACTGTGCACTTTATTACCCACTCGGTTCTCTGAAGTGACCTTCTCTGTCTGCTGCTGCAGCAAACAATTCTCTGTCTGATGCTGCAGCATCTCACTTGAGAAAAAAAAAAATTGGTGATTGGCATGGCAATAAACTCCTTATAATCAACCTATGAGGAACGACATGTCTAGTGATTTCCTGGCTTCAAGGAAGGGCTCCTCACCTGCAGGAGGAATCATTTCAAGCTGAATTTTAAGCTCTTTTAAGATACTTGATCTCTTACCTTCATTGAGTTAGAATGGTTCCCTGGTCAGAAAACGGGTGTAGTTTTGGCAAGCCACTTCCCTTCAACTCACTGCAGGTAATCAGAAATCTATTGGGATAAACTGGGGACCTGCCAGGTAAACTGGAATGGGAAGCTCATTAAAAAGCTTTTTGTAAAATAAGCAGTCTAATTATAACCACTGAATGAGGACAACAGGAAAACCCAAACTCAACGCTTTGGGTAATTACCCAGAGACTTCTCATAATCTCCCTGCACCTGTGGTTTTGTAGCTCTTTGGATTAGGGATATTTACTGAACAGACTATGTGTACAGAAAAAAACCGGAACAGAACAGCCCAGCTTGGACTGTTGTTCTTTTGTATCATTACCCTGACTGAAATACAGCTTTAGCAAAGGGGTAGAGAAGTTTTGGGTTGTTTTGGTTGGGGTTTTCTGGGAGAGAGGTTGTTGGAGATTTTTAGCTTGGGTTGTGGGGTTTTTGGGTAAGAATTGGGGCGTTTTCACTTTTTTTTTACAGGAATACTAAATGGATGTTTAGGTCTTAGCAATTTTCTAAAAAGGGTCAGTGATGCAGAGATGGACAAGAGGAGAATGCCTTAGCTATCCAGAAGAGACCATTAGTGGTTATTACAGGGCACGCTAAGCAAGCTGTGTCCTTCATAAACTTCTCGGGTCAGTTAGCAAACTGTCTTTGAGTGCAGCTTGGGCTACACAGGTCACTTTGAAGTAAAATTTCTGCAGTTTAATATTCTCAGCTGGCCTCTCAAACAGCCAATGTATTACTTTCTACAGGAAAAGAAAAACATGTAGACATCACTGAGAAATTGCCAGGATATTTCATTTGATACACAAGCAGCAAAGAGCAAAAAATTATGAATGTAATAAGTTTACTGAATACACAGTATCACACATAATTAGTTTTCCACCAAATACTCTCTGTTAACCATACTATAAATAAATTGTTCCTTCCATTTTGCATTAATAAAGATCAAATGACAAGCAATCTTTGTGAATGAATTACCAGAAGGGACTGCTGCAGGCATGAAGCAATGTGTTCTGCAGGAAATGAGTAGTTCTAGGGATGTCCAGATATAGCAGACCAATTGGGTATGCAAAAAACTTAATTAAAATTAGCAATAATTCCTTAGGCCATTTCCTCTTAAGTAAACATTCTGCATCTTTCAAACTCCTGCATGATCTACTCTGACAGTTTTGGAAGAGTTGCTCTTCATAACAGATTGCAACCTAACCCCAAAATAAACATTTAATAAAAGAACATTTTTAATGGAATATTTCATTTAATCTTCTAGAGGAGCCTATTAAAAACATGTTCAGTTTAAAACCAAATAAAAGTGACATTATTGAAGGCTTTAGCTTAGAAATTAAGATTTTTAATTAATTTTTCTTTCCAAAAAATTCTGTAGTTATTCCATTGGCTTTAAAGCATTTTTAGTACAAACCTGGTTGTTTTTCCTATTGCTCATAAGTTTTATAATTCTCTTTACTGCTTTTTTTTTTCTGCACTACTTTATGCACAGTGATTACAATAGTACTGGATCTAACCTTGAAGATGGTAGGCACCAGCTTGCACAATTTATTTTACTATTTGGGTACAAAAAGCAAGAGACCTGCAAACTGTCTGATTGCATCAGTATTCTGTGATATTTTGTCTAGAAGGCACTGCTATTTCCTTTACCTGTGGAGGTACCCTTCATCTCACATCTCTCTAGCAAAGTCTGACCGGGGTAATCAAGGGAGCACTTTTACAGTTGAAACACTTTACCTTAAGAGACATTTAAAATGGGAAAATACAAAAAGCATTACATTCTAAAATTCTGTACTCCAGACATTTTTAGAAAGCTTTAAACACAATTTTCATACAAATAAGCTTGGGACAAATGCTGTTTGCATGCATTGCTTTTAAATTTTGTTGGTGGGCTATTTAGAAATTACTGAGAAAAAAGGGGCAATTGCCCCTTTGAATAGGGCTTTCTCAGAGACAGCTGCAAACAGAATTCAAGCTGCTAAGAGTTCCCTAGAAATGTCATAAGCACACAAGGAAAGAAAAAAAGCAAAGTGCTCTCTGAGGGGAACCATGTGTTAAAGCATCTAAAATTTCATGAGTACATCTGGAGAGGTCATGGATACTGCAGCCTCCCTTCAAGGGACCACTGTCAGCCGACCAAGAAGTGGGTCTGAGTATTTTTGGAAGGGATCCCTACCCAGAACACTATGGAATGTCCACACCCACTGCTCCTGTTTGTCATCTGCCTGGATAATATCTTTGCTTCTGTGACCCCATGTCACTTAAATGAAGCTTTATGCTACTTTTGGTGAAGGGGAAAAGTCACTTTACTAATTAGTATACATCTTGGTAATACTTGTGAGTTGAGAAGGACAAAAAGGACCAGAAAGCATTAAAAATATTATTAAATGCCATGCCTGACTACTGGAAATATGGGAAATTATAAATAAAGGACTTCACCACACATTTTTGTTCAAGTAGGCTATAACTTTGCAGAAATTCAAGAACAAGAAATGATGTCAGACGTCAGACAACAAGACATTTTAATATCTTAAAACCGTCAAACATTTTGTTCATTTTCCTAAGGAAGCAACTAAAAATGATAAATGACTCAGTATAGATGAGTCTATTTAGAGTTGATTAAGTTCTCTTGATTTAGGAGAAAGCAAATAATGTCCCCACTCAAAACAACATTGTCCTTTCCACAAGGTATGTTCCTGTTCTTGCCTTCATGACCATTTAAAAGCTTGCTCACTGGTGACATTTCTATGACTATGATTAACTAAACACTAAGTTCAGTTCTCATTTCTAGTATAATTTTTAACTCTTCCTCCATTTCCTTGACATCCCTATTTTGAAAAATGAGACGACAGAAAGGAAGTTTTAACCTGTGATTCATCATAAAGAGAAGTTAATTCTTTTACGGATACTATTCCTCACACTCAATTATTCTTCAAGGCCTGCATTTTTATTAGGATTAAGTCAATACTAATTTTTCTTCTGATGTATTGTAGAAATCAGGTGTTCTAAGTCACTTAAAGCATGATAGAACTGCTTTGTTACAAACTTGATAACCTCTTTGCTATCCTGCACCACAGTATCCTTGCTCTAACCAGCGTGCAACTGGGGTACTTGGGGCACATATCCTACTGGTTGGGATTTCTATACACATAAGGACAGATACACAGGCAACCATACCAAGAAATTTTATTTCTTTACAACAAAGAAACTCCTAGCTTAGTACTGCTCTTTTGCAATTTAATCTGTTTCTGCAGCTCACTTTGCAATCAAAGGTCACACCACACACAGAGGCTGAGCACTACACCCATTGCAGGAATGCTCATTTCACCATGATCTCCCAGTGCATCCAGTTAACTCACCTGCTTTGGTCCAGGGCTGGGTTACATGCTAACAGAGAGTCAAGAAAAGGATGTAATGTTGTACCACAAGGACTGGGAGAAGTGTTTGACATGCAGTTATCTCAGCTAATGCCCTCACCACACTTCTAAGTTGCTTTCTCTCAAGTGGAATAACTGAATTTTACAAGTTTGTCCTTTTTTCTTCATCACTTACCTATCCTCTCATTGCTTTCACTGCCCTTACATGCATTCAATTTCAGACTGTCCTGCTGCCTGTTCAGTTCATATTTATTTTTCACTTTCCTGGTGACAGGATTGTCTTTATACACCTCTAGTAGACATCTTTCACTGACCTGGAAGAGCCACAGTTGTCAAAATCCAGATCCTCCCTCAAAAAATTGCCAGTTCCCTCTGCCATGCACTCTGTTGCAATTCAGCTAGGGTTCAGATTAGAAAGCTGAATACTATTTTTCTTGCAATTACCTTCCAGGTCAGTAATGGGGTCATCAGTAATTAAGATCTAGAATGCTTCTGATCATTTCTGTTTTTATTAAAATGGCTAAAGCTGACATCCTTCTGTGTTCAGGTATATTTTTACATATTTAAAAATGGGAGACTAAGACTCACTACTTCTAAACCAGGTGTAAATCATCATATATTTTTGCTGAGAGCTGCTGTGTGTTCCCTTCACCCTTTCCAGTCTCCTGGAAGGAAAAAGACAGGATATCACATCTTTAATTTCCATCAGATGGATAAATTTTAATTAAAGTTGAAATTTAATAAATAAAAACATGAGTCAACTACAATAAGAGTACTTCTTATTTTGTGAGATATAATTAACATAATAAAAATTGAAACCTACTTTATTTTTTTTTAATATACATTTTCCTATAAACAGTTTGTTTATAGTGATAAGCCAATTAATGCTTAAAGACCATTTAAAACATGACAATACCAAAGCATTAGGTCATTATTGTTCTGCTTGGAACTTCATGACATGAAATGATAAACTAATTTACAGCTTTGATCAGCTGGTAATATCCACTTCATCTATTTTTAGAACATGAATGAAAAGTAAATCAGAATAGTACTAAAATGTATTTATATTTCTAAAACTCAAGCCACTTTTGCTGATTCATGTTGGGCATCTCACATTTTTGGCATTTGTTAGGCCAGAAAAACTAATCTCATATTGACAAACCTATACAGTGCACCCTCAGCAAATAATTTAGTGTACAGAAAAAAAGAATTATTCTTTCCAATTATGAAATTAAATAACATCTTCTCCTAAAAAGAAATCAAAAAAGGCTCCCAGTTTTTGTGGATGGCTAATTCAACAAGTAGAAGTACAGAGGAACAACCCCACACACGAATTCTGAGGCAAACCCGTCCAGAAAGCAGCTTGGCAGGAGAGGACCTGAAGGACTCCAGGTGACGGAGTCTGGACAGAGTCCTGGACAGCTGGCTCCAGACAGCCTTGCCTGAGCAGGGGTTTTGGCAGAGATGATGTCCATGAAGTCACTTCCAACCTCAGCCATTCTGTGATTCTGCTGCTATTGATTGTGAGTAAAAATTAATTTCTCATTTTCTCTGATCAGTTATTCTAACAAATTTACAGTGGCATATTGCCTTCATTGTTGGGAAGCAGCATTTCCTTTCCAATCTGAATATTTCAGATTTCTATTTCCAGCAGTTGGATCTTAAACTTTTTTTTTTTGTGCACAGACACAAAGATGGGTTGCTCGGGTTTCTCTCCAGGAAAAAAGAAAACTAATTAGTGTTATTACTGATTATGAAATGCTCATATAATAAATCTGTTCCCTAACTGTGTTTGCTGGCACAGAGATGCCAGCCGCCACACTGAACAGATGAATGACCAATCATCTCTTTATTTTCTTCCTTACAAACAGTGGAAATTACAGACAAAATTAGTGCTCTTAACTTTTTTCCTAAGGAGATTATTTTGAAATTATTCCTAAATTGAAATCATAAGCTGAAGTAATCTGAAATTGCTCCAGTTGTGCCATAAAAGAGTTCAGCGAGGGACAATTTTACATCTTTCAGGTTCAGAGATGTAAAGAATGAGCCTCCCAGTGTCCTAAATAAGGACTGGGGGCATCAATGATTTCTTCCTCTGTTATTACTGTTATTACACTGCGACTTGTCCAGCAATTACCTCTGACAATGTACAAAGCAGAAGGACCTCACCCTCCAATATTCCTTGTACTGGGGTTATGATGAAAACAGTAATTAAAATACACAGAGATGAGACAGAGACAAGACAATGCCAGGTGGTAATTCACTCATGAACATTTCCTATCTGGCTCTAACTCATATTTTTTAAGGCCCACTGAAACATTTTCGAATTAAAAGCACTCTCAATGGATTCCTGTGCCGTGACAACAGCATGGAGGAGGTTTCAGAACAATTTTCTGATATAATTTTTGTCCTGTGCCATATTATTTTCATGCAACTGCATGGGGAGCATGCAGACAGAAGAGTATTAACGTGCCTGCATCTTTATGGTATAATGTGTGTAAATAAAAATAACCTTTCTTTTTCATGTTGGCCTCTGCTGCATGCCAGAAGTGACCTTGATTCTGCTCTGTAGTGTTTGATTGCAGATGTGCAACTCCCATCATGGCCAGCTAACAAACAGACAAAAGTTCACAACAGACCCAATTGTCTAAATACTTCAAAACCCAGAAATGGGTTCTTTACAAAAAAATAACGCTGTATGTAAATGCAAGTTGACAAAAAGTCCAAAACTATGGAACTTCTCCCCTGTGAAAAGTATGAACAATTTCCGTACGTGGCAACATAGAAGCTATTGGATCATTGCACTTACTTTCGATATTTCAAATGACAAACATTACATACATTTATGCTATGCCTCTACCTCTTTAGGAACTTACTGGAGAAATCTCTTAAACTCACTGGCAGCAAACTCTGGGTATCCTGCCTCAGACTCATGAAAGAGAAGGGGTTTTTCCACACACATCAGTTTAGGAGCTGTGACCCAATGACTCTGGGCATTTTGAGTGTTCAGTAATTGCATGATCCATTTCATACCAGGATGCCATTTCTGATCACTGAAAATATAGGAAAATAAAGCAGAGTTTGCTGTTGTTTAGACAAATGAGAACCTTGAGACAAAGCTGTGTTTTCTTTTTCTGTGCTCTGAAGTCTTCTGCAACCATATGTTTGATAAATAGATGCAATGTCAGATAATTTACTCCTTAGTGCAAGAGGAGTTTTGCATAGTACCCAGACTTAGCCAGTGACATAAATTAGTGGGAAATCACCGTGCTTTTCCAGTTAGAGAAAAATGATGTTCTAAGATTTATTATTATGAGCATATTTCATCAATATTTTATTTGTGGCTCACAGCAAACTTATTCTGTAAAGAGCGCAATATGTGCTCTTTTAAAATTATCAGAAATACTATGAAGCTGTCAAGCTTCAACTGCTTGCTTTGAGGGAAGTGTTATGTCACTATTTTAACTGTACTGTCAGGATACAGCCTTAGTGCATGACAAAAACAAAAAACAGAAAAAAAAAATCAGATTGCTAGAGTTCATAAAACTAAGACAAGAAAATTTTAGAACTCCATGGGTAGAAATAGAAGTATCCACTGTTATATACCTGTTCCCAGTTAATAAAGGCCCTTAAGAAGGGATTATCTGTGGGGGGCTTTTATGGACAACCCTTGGCAGAATGGACTGGGTAACAAGGGTTGTTAGGAATATCTAAGCACGTGTTTTCTAAAAATTATCTTAAGGAGGAAGATGACCATTAGCTGGATTAAACTGAAATGCGGAGTTAAAGGGACTTTCAAAACAAAAAAAGGCATCAGCTCTAAAGAAGTGTAAAATGAAAGTGGAAAAAGGCACTCCCTATCCAATTTAGGTTCAGGTATTCAAGTGGATATGATTTTTCTCTAAGGGCCTTCATATAGACATACAATTTAACCTTACCTAAGATAATTTTGCTTTCTGTCTTGACAAAAGATGCCCATAGGACTGAAATTCAAGTAGGGTACATGTAAAACTCGTCTGGGTTTTCACCTAAGGTTAGGTTAAATAAATGAAGGTCTTCATGTAGAGAACATCTAAAATAATTCTAAACCTACAATCTTATCCAGTGGGAAGTTGCCCAATGTTTTCAGCAGATTCTCATTTCAGTGAAATTGTTGGCTTCAATTTTAATTTTTTATTTTTGAGGCATTTGCTTTCAGTGAGCAACTGAGAAGACATCAAAAACTGACAAATTGACAAATATAAAAACTGTGTATATAGTCTGCTGGTGAACACCTTCACAGACAAAGACAAGTGTATTACATTTGATGCAGTACGTGCTCTCTCACCTTGTACATTTCAGTCAGTATATCAGAATTTCACAAGGATGTTGTTAAGTCCTGAGACAGTGGAGATCTTTCTCAGAAAACCTGACAGGCCCTTAATTATATATGTCCTGGAGAACACTGGTACAATACCAATTTAGTTTCCTTGGTTACTAACTCATGTAATCATAATGTATATATTTTACCACAGCCTTATTATGACATGCCAAAGAAAGCATGTCATTATTCAGGCTAGCAAACACTTAATAAAAAACAGCTGTACATAACTTTAGATTATTTAAATTATGGCAAGCATTCTCTTTTCATGTGACTCAAAGAAAATGACAGCAGTAAATCAGGGTATGCACAGGAACTAAATCAGGATTATATTAATTATACTTTTGGTGGTGTAATCTTTATGATCAGCTGTAGACAGTGGAGTTCAGAAGGTGTAATAAATGTCAATGTCTTGTTATGAGTACTGTATGAAAAAAGAAAAAGAGATTCAGTTGGACAGAAGCAGCTTGACAGATCCTTTGCATCTTCACTAGGAAAGAAAAAAATGTCTTGGAGTTGTAGCTGGAATATTTGCAGTCTCAGGCTTTCATTAACATCCAATAGGACACTTAACTAAGCTTTTTCCCCTGTTCATTTCTAGCTCATGGTAAAAGGATGACAATTTCTTTTTACTTGAATATGACAAATAGATTTTGTCAATGTCTCTTTAGCTGTAGGGTGTTTTCTGACATCCAAAATGGATGTCTCTGCAAAGAGCATATCTCAGAAAAGCCAGACTTAAAGGAAGAGTTTACCTTGGTTTTTATAGCTTTGTAACTTTATCACATTTGGGGAGCTATGAAGAGATGTAAAATAAGTTAAGGGTTAAGTATGATCCATGGAGTTTGAGTGGATGTGTGTGAGAGCAGACAAACTCCATTAATTTCTACTGCAGGCAGTTTCACTTTCCATTGAACAAGAGTCAATGGAGAACAGCACTAGTGATGATAACATTTTCATTTTTTTCCACTTCATTTGGGGCAGGGAAGTGGTGGCAAGTTGTTCACCTGTTGAGGAATTAGCCACAAAATAGCTCCATCTGCTCTCATATACATTCTGTAGTGCTGAGTGCAGTTCAGTCCTTGCCTGTTTTTTTAACACCAGCTCTGTTCATTTTCCAAAGGTTTCCTTCAGACCCCTTTGGAATTAACTTAGAAACAGTTGAAGATCACTCACATACTATATACAAAAGGTTCTACATAAAATGTTGAATGCAAAAATCACTACAACTAAGGCACCACTGGGACCCCGTAGCTGCTGGGTTTCTTTTGCCTGTCCAACCTCACCTTGGAGAAAAATGTCCTGAGGAAGAATCAATTGTAATGCAGTTTCCTTCATATATACTTCAATGTGAATTAACTTTTCTTGATAATTTGGTGTATAAAAGATTTTAACTTTTGAACAAACTACCTTTGTCAAATATTTTAAAATATCAGCTGAAGGACAAGACAAAAATTTACAAAGGAAAAGTGAAATTAGCATCATGAATACAAGAGGTGAATTAAACAGATTAGTGACTCTGGGGGGGAACTCCAACTTTATGTACCTAGACATCTGTGTTTAAAATGCTTATTTGACCTGTGTGTATAAATGAAGAAAAGAAAAGAAAAGAAAAGAAAAGAAAAGAAAAGAAAAGAAAAGAAAAGAAAAGAAAAGAAAAGAAAAGAAAAGAAAAGAAAAGAAAAGAAAAGAAAAGAAAAGAAAAGAAAAGAAAAGAAAAGAAAAGAAAAGAAAAGAAAAGAAAAGAAAAGAAAAGAAAAGAAAAGAAAAGAAAAGAAAAGAAAAGAAAAGAAAAGAAAAGAAAAGAAAAGAAAAGAAAAATTTTTTTTCCCAGGGTAGATGTCAGAATAGATCAAATGCATGGCTTGGAATACACTCAGAAATAGATCAAAGCAAAACCACAGCTCTACAGTGGTGCAGCCTTGTTGGCCACAAGTGAGACCAAAGCAACATTAGGGTTCCCATCACTATTTAATGGGATGTGACCAAGGAACTATTTGGTACTGAGGGAAGCAGCGCTTACTGAGAGATCTGGAATGCGAAAATGATGTTTTGAGGGAAAGGATTATTATGATAGTGGTAAGCAAAATATAAAGAATGAAAAGTCCTAGTAGTGTCTGATATGTAAAGCTAGTGACACTAAGAAGGCAGGCTGTGAACATGGTATTCATGACAAGTTCAAAGCCAGTAATAAATGAATTCTACATATATTAACATTTACAGAGATGAGAAGTTCTTGTATGGAAATCTGCTCATTAGATGTTTGGATCATCTTAGTTGTGTGACTTGGAACAAAATTTTTATTACCTAAAAAGACTAGTTCCTTGGGTGAGATGTAGAAACAGGTCAATGTGACATGCTTATACCAGCCGGAAAGTACAACAGATTTTAGCTCTGCTTGTATTGAGATGATTATACTGTGGCTTAGACTGGACGTTCCTTAAAGCAATCAAAGGATGATTTGGGGCTCCTTCAGAAATGGGGAAAAATCTGAGGGAGAGTGAGAAGCGCATAAGGAAAATGAGAAAATAATATGCAGGTTCCAGTTTAAAAAGTGAGAAGGGAGATTACACTTCTCTTTTGGTGCATAGATGTAGATGTACAATGATAGCAGCTGTCACTGCCATTGGTGGGTGATAACAGAGTCAGATAGTTTGGAAATTCCTGCCTAACTCACTGAGTGTCTTTCTAAATGTATTTGAAAGACACATATGGTTTAAAAACCATTAGAAGGCCCCCTGGATAGCTTTTTAAGAAATTTTAAATGCTATTCTTTAAAAGACTGTAATAAATCAGGCATTATTTTTGAGAATTTTCTGTAATAATTGAGCAATTCTAAAATCTCAAATCGGAAAAACACCTCAAGCATCAATCAGTATGAAAGCTAAAATGAGAATAAATAGGTGTGACATTGCTGACTTTCTAGATTGGTTTTCATAGCAAAACTCTATGATGCCACAATACATCCAAAACTTACTATTTAAAGATACAGAACTTTAACAGAAAGGTTGAATGTGCACAGCTGGAATTCAGAAGCAATGCTGCCACTTTCTCATAATAGAGAATGTAAAATTTCCTGTGAATAGACTCTGCAGACAAGGCCCTTTCTTGATGTTTCTGGGCTTTATTGCACTTAAGAGAAGAGGTTAGCATCCACTTTGTGCAAATGTAAAGTCTTCCCACAAGTGCTGAAGAGAAACTAATGTTTTTGATGGCAGGAAACAACGTAACCAAGAGGCATTGTTTTTAAAAATAAATATAAAACCCCAAGGCTTTTAATTTTCAATAACCAGAAATAGAGTTACAGAGCTTGAAATGAACAAGTTTTACTACTAACCACTCCATAAAGACAGTAATTATGTCATTATATACAGAAAGTAATTATGTTGGGTGATGTACACCCTGTGGATGATGCTGATGACCTAAATAGCATTAAAATACTTTGCCACCCCACCCATTAGTTACTCCTAAAGAGAATCACTACTCTAAATTCTCTCTTGAGACTTTCACATCGGAAACTCTAGGAGTAGACACCTAATTCAATATCGTCAATTAAAAATTCCTTATTGCTCTTGAGTTCTGGGTAAAAAGGTTCCTATTAAAAACAAACAAAAAAAAGCTTAATGCTATTTCACTGTCAGGGTACTTACCTCTTTTATCACTACATTGATGGATTTTTGTTTTATTTTTTGGCTATGACAGTCTTTGTGCAAACAACCTTTTGGAGGTTTGAGCATATTTATGCAATGTATTTGATGACTGCAGTCACATTCCTTTTCCTGTACATGGTTTGTTTTACACAGAATATGTGTTTGAAGCTACTTCTGTTTTGTAAAGTGTTTCTTTTCTTTGAGGATACTCGGTGCATTGGGTGGGTGACCTTCTGCACTTCTGTACTGATGAGATGACATTAAATAGCAGAAGAGTTGTTTTATCTGTTTCATAGAGCTCATTTCTCATAAATAAAAAAAAGTTATTAACAATTAAGTTGTACAGTTATGTTCTAAATTAATTTAGACACACACACATGAGGAATTGGGAGGGGAATAGGATAAACATAATTTCTCCTCTAGTGTCAAGAAAGTTTAACATATCAGCTTTTTTATTTTCTTTTCCCCTGGTAGCAAACTCTGCTGTAGAAAATACCCTTCAGTTTTGGATTGATAAATTTTTGTCTTCTTCTGCAACAGCCCTTCTTTACTAAAAACAGTTGATGTGGGAAAGAACAGGTGTTTGTGTTTATGAACTCTCCCTCACACTGGAACATGCCTTTCCCTCACTTGTCTAGATTTGTTATATTTTTACTCTACTTAATACTTTTAAAAAACCAACAGACTTTAAATAACAGCTTGCATGACACTTTGTACATAGAGATCCTTTATGGAGCAACTACTAAAAACCTAATAGACAGCAAAATAAAAAAGTCACTGTATTCTGAAATGAGAGCTACAGAGAAAACAGTTACATTTATCCTTTTATGTCTCAGTGAGTATCCCACTGATTACCCTAACCTGAAGAGCTCCCTGTTTTTAATAGGAACTGCTAAAACATAAAAGTAGATAAATCTGTGTATTCCTTCCTCTATTTCTCACTTACATTACACACTCACAGAATTACAGTACTGACTACACCGAAAATGACTGACCATAATTCTCTATACATATCATATCAGCATATAAACACTCAGCTCACAGAGATACTTACATGTCTGATACTATCATATTATGGATTATGATCAGCACTGTTTTGTTGGCTGGCATGAACTGATGGCAATCACAAAACTGTGAATTAGATCTGAGGAAAAGCTTTTTTTTAAGAAAAGAGTAGAAATCTTTCACTGTTCCTCAGAGTTTGCACAGTTAAAATTCTATCTTTAAAGTCTTAAAATATCAATAGAATTATCTATATCCAGGTTTAAACAAACAAACAAAAAAGGTCAGTTTCTTTCTTCAAGTATTTTTTATGCAGAGATATGTTTTAGTAATTTCTCCTAGGTTATTTAAGCCCTAGATGTATTTAAGTATTGTATTACCATCAGCTGTGGGCTGTTAGCTGTTATCACCTGCTAACTACCCACCCCTGATAACAGACAATGGGCCATCAAGAAACCACCACATGACTCATGGACTTATCTCATCCTATTGTGAGGTGCTCCACCCAGGAGGGGGGAGCCAGGCATTCCCACCTGGATATAAGCTGCCCTTAGAACTGCCTAAGGGGAGTCCTGTCTACTGGGTGACCAGAGGACAAGAGCCACCACGGACCTTCAGCTGGAGACCAGACCTTCCATTGGATCATTGCTTCAACTGGACCACTTCATTTGGACTGTTCCCATCACCCTAATAGGGTATCAGGTTGTATCTGACTTTGTCAGTGCTTTTTCCTTATATTATTTCACTTATTCCTATTTTTTTCTATTAATTTTAATCCCAACTTGTGATCTCCCACTGGTTTGTTTTCAAACCAATACATAATTAAATTCAATAACCCATGCCTTCACTGGCACTGAAGCATGTACTGACATGCTTTGCTAATCTGGAATAAAACATAAACTACTATCAAGAAGAATCCTAGTCCTGTTAGTGGGGCTGTAGCACCGAAACACATCACTGAATGTCAATGGCTGTATTACATGCAGCATAGGAACAATTAGATAGAGGGATATTCCTTCTACCAAGCTCAGTTTACAGTCCCAGGGAAAATACAAGCTAGCCTCACTCAAATACTTAAAATTAGTTTCAATTTGCTTCCTTAAAACCTAAACCCACCAGATTTTCAAAAGTGTTATTAATTTCCAGTCGTAATAGAATCAGATTCAGGCTTTATCCTTTTCTTAACTTCTTTTATCTTAAAAATTTCTTTTTATCACTCTGGTATTCATTCCTGAGTCTTTCTATGGAGGGTATGTATTGATCCTCATGTTTTGATCTTTCTTTGCTAAAGTAATTAGGCAAAGCTATTTCAGTAAGAAAAGCAGTTTGCTCTGCTGAGCAGCTTTGTATGTCTTCTAAGTGCTTCTTCCAATTTTACATTTCTCTTGAAAATGCAAAATATTACAGAAAATTTCAGATGAGGTCTTAACAAACTACTGTATAGCAGCTTTACTCTCACCTCTCCATACCAAGCATCACCATAAATCACAGACTGATTAATTCTGTGGTGCACTTCCTCAGCTGATAAAATCAATAATTCCATCAAAGAACTATCAGATTAGTTTGCCCTTTTCAACCTTTTTGCTATATTTTGTCTCACTTCCTATTCATATCTCTAACTTTCCTTTGCTAACACTTAAAAATTATTTAAAGTTTTGCTTTCTAAAGAGGTGAGCAAATAAAGATATAGTTTCCTGAAAAGTGTTTTTCTCCTAAAAAAGCTGTATTTGCTATAATTATTGTTATTTGTGATGTTATAAATGAACTAAACATTCTGGATGTCAAACTTGCAATTTCATATTTCAATTCTACAGTATTTCAGTTGCCATCCCGAGTCAAGTACTTGGTTTTGCCCATATCTCAGATGCAAGTTCTTTCATTAAAAAACAAAAAGCCACACACAAAACCCAACCAACCGAAAACCCATAAAAACAAAATCCCCCAAATTTACACACTTCCTCATCAGTCAGTTTTCCTCTATGACGAAGTTCTAAATGATCCTTACTGATTTTGTTTTTTTTTTTTTGGTCTGGGGTATAGCAAAAAATATATCAGCTCCACCTAATGAACTGCCTCTCTTCTTTCCTTATTCAGTTTCTGTTTAGGTGGTGAAATAATTAATTTTTTTTGTTTTGTTCTCTTTATTTTTTTTTATTTTTCTCAGTCTTATTTTACAACTTAGAACAGAGCTTACTTTCTTGTCCAATAAATATCTTTGCTGTTCCTTGTAGATTCTTCACTTACTATGATTTTTTTTTTTTTTTTTTTTGGTAGTTAAACATTTAATCTCTTTTTGATTTTCTTTTCCCTTTGCCTGGAAGAAAATTCTGGATGGCTCTACATATTCAACTTACAGAAGTTTGAACCCCCTGGCTATGAAATTTCCCAAGTTAACTGACTTAGTACAGCTCCTTACTTTTTTCCAGAAAGAACATCTGTGTATAATAAAAGTATACACTTTAATGTGTGAGCATGCATGACTTGTTTCTGTGCTTATTGGTCAAAGTATCCTTCAGCCTGGCTTTGCTTGCTCTTTTGTTTCTTGTTTGCATCAACCTGTTTTAGCTTAATTTGTGCTCAGTTGAGTCATGCACTCTTGCCTTCTCTTATCAAAGGACAAAATAAAACTGGAAAATTCACATATTTGTGGTACACCACTGAAATGATACTTCATGTTTTCCTTAGCTGTTGCTTTCTCCTAGTGTACAGGTGTGTAATTGGACATCTCAGTCACCACCTGAGTTAGCTATAATGCTTTTTGTGACATAGCCCAACTCAAGATACTTTTATCTACGGACTAAGCATTATTTTTCAAAACAAATGACCAAAAAGAAACAGGAATTCTTTTTGTTCATATAAATTGTGCTTGGATGGGCAAATGACAGTGACTAGGTATTTCATAAAACATTTCTCAGGGCAATGAATGCACAATTTCTCAGGGCAATTTCTCAGGGCAATGAATCCATAACACTTCTAACAGTTCTGACAACCTCTGTTCACAAATTTAAAATTATAAATAAATGAATAATAATCAGAGATACTCTCAGCTGAAGTAGAAATCCACTAAGGCCTATAATAAACTTACAATCACCAAATTTAATTTCAAATCTTTAACTCAGGTAAGTTAAGGGATAATAACTGGACCTTGGTCAAATATACTGCAGATCTTCCATTTAACTGAACTTCTATGTCCCAAGACTAATATTGAGCTGTGGATTATTAATGGATCTTGACCTGTACTGATAGCAAGTCTAATTAAATTATTTTACTTTTTGTCTTATTTTTTCACCATCTTTCAATGAAGAATAATCAAAACCAACTACCTAATAGAGTCCTGAAATACCTTCTCCCCCAAGACTGTCTTCATGGAGTAAGTCTACCATGAAGTTGAGATTACTTATATAAGGAATGGTTTAGCATTTTTCTCAATAAATGTTCTCCCTCTTGAAAGATATGAAATCATATGTTTATTAGCCATAACCATTAAAATAAAAATCATGTTCTCAATTAAAAAAGAATAAAGAATCCCAATCCTCCCACAATATTATGAAGTCTTACAAATTTAGGGTTTAACAAAAACACCCTGCTCAAGGACCATAGTGCATATGTATTGTGACACATATTAAAACTCATAACAAGAAATTACTACAGAGAGAGGGCGGAAACAAAACCTAAAACAACTGGGTGTAGTAATATGTCATTATCTGCAATCTACCTGGAGATGTGTTTTTCAGACATGAGGAATTTTTTAGACTTTGACAATACTAACTAAATATATATTACTTGATACTATGCTCCATTTCACACTACACTTGCTGATATGAAATCATTTAATGAGTCTTCCTTAATCTGCCTTCACAAGAAACTTACAAAGGCTGTTATTTCTCTTGGTTTGTATATTAAGAAAATTATTTTGCAGCAAAAGTTAAGTGACTTTATTAAGGTTGCACAGGAAGAGACAGGAAGGAAGAGACATGCTAAACTGAAAGCAAATACTTTTAAACCCTAAAGAACTTTCCCTTCTAAAGACAGGATGACCTTAATTTCCTACAGCCCATATCTCTAGATTCAGCATAAAATTCTTGGTCAAATTGGTGTTTCATTTTTGGCATTTGAAATCAGCGTATTTCAATTTGCTCCTACTTTAACTCTTTTTCTTGCAGCAAACTGATGCTTTCATCTTGCCAATAACAGAAACCACCAGATTCATGATCACTTATTTGCATTTAAATTAAATTAAATTTAACATGTTTAAATAATTTCACTATTCATTAATTTGCACACCCTTGCTATATAGAGTCATTCTGTGACTAAAACGAACATAAAAATACCTTTGCGAGAACATTCTTCTATTGGGTCTACTGACATGTCATTAACAGGAAGCTATTCCAGCTCCTGGCTATGACTTGTGAAGGTGAAATAAAAAATACTTATTGAAAAAAAAAACCAAAAAAAACCCAAAAGGAAGAAACTATACACATGTACATTCTTATTTTGCTCAAAGGCTCATATATTGAGTCAAGAGAAATAGAGACATGTATATTAGAACCAAAAGTAAATGCCGACAACTAAATAATATAGAGCTTTTTTTTTTCTTCTTTTTTTTTTTTTTTTTTTTTTAATAGCAGAAGTCTTCTTTACTGCAGCAATTTGGTCAAAACCATCTTATTTCTCACAAGAGACATCGCCTATTTCCTGCTTCTTTTCCTCCTACAGACTTTGGAATCATTCCTGATTTCTCACAAGAGCCATATGGAACCAGGACATGTCTGAGTACCTCTGACTGGTGGAAATGGACATTTCTTGGTAAGGAACACTGTGTAGTACTGCTGTGTGGAGAAAACTCCTTGCAAACTCAGTTTGCACCATCATTTAAACAAAAAAACATCTCTCATTTTGAAAAGGATATCATTGCAATGCATTTCTGAGCTATCCCAGCACTCTCAAGGCATCTCAAACACTTGTGAGTTTAAGAAAAACCCTGGAGAAATGTTTGGGTTTAAAAGAGCAAAATCCACATCAACTGACATTAAAAAATATTAAATATTTTTCTTCTGCTTTAACATAGCTCCACTGTATTTTTTTAAAGAATGCTACTGACTTTACCTAAATGCCTACTTGGCACAAATATCAGGAACTAATTCTCCCACATGTTATTAATTATTTAATGACTCACATAAGCTTTACAAAACTGAGGTAAATAAACAACATAATCTCAGGTTTACAAACACTGGGCTAGATATGGTTTAAGCAAGCTTTTACTTTTTCAGAATTTTTATTTATCTTTGTTTTCTGTATCACTCAAGGTTTCTAGCTGCAACTGCCAACATGTATTTTATTATTTTTCTTTCCTCCAACAACATCAGAATGATTGCATAAATCTAATTAAAGATTTGAAATAGTGTAAATTTATGGGAAGAAAGTCTCCCTGAGAATGCCAACTAAATTTTTTCTTTTAACATCTGAAGCAATACTGGCTTCTCTATTAAGAAATTGTTCCAGTCTTCACACTTACTGAGAGCTGTAGTTATTTTACATTAAAGAGAGATTGAAAACGTCTCTTTTTCCCAGACTACTGTTTAGTCTTGCCAGTTCCATAAGCAGAAACAAAGTAAGATAAAAATCTAATTTTTTTTAAACCCCCCTCTAAATGCAATTATCTCCTGCAAGGAAAAAAAAAAAATTAAAAATGTTTTATGACTATTTCTACGTTGTAACTTATGACAGAAGAAAATGACTACACTTGTAAACCATAGCGCTAAAAATTAGAAAATGTCATAGTTTAGCAGCTTTAATTCATGTCCTTTCTTGTTTCTATTATAATGAAATCTTTAATAATCCTGTCACACATTACTTTCCCCACAGGTTTGCCACTTCAATCAGTCTTGTGAAGAATATAATCTCCTATTTTCATTTACCTTAGAGAACCTTGTGCCCTCCTTGTCCATCTTCCGTGCTGCCACCCCTGAACCCATGATCACTCTGCAGCCTCATCTCACACATTCCTAGCTCTTAGTACAGATGCAGAAAACCAGCATGAACGAGTACAACTGCAGGCTCACCCTGCCTGCAGTCTGGGGAGGTACCTGGAGGGTGTTGGAATGGCACCAGAGCTCATACATGACCTGAGGAGGGCTGCCCTGCCCTGGCTGATGCCTACACTGGTGCTGCAGCCTCCCAGAGCACCCACTAGATCTCACCCAGCCAGTACTTCCAAGAGGAAACTTATGTCTTATCAACATAGCTGCATGTCAGGCACTATTTGGGCAGCTGCTGTCCCTCAGTAAGATTTCTGATTTTCCTACAATCCCTATCCTGAGTTGGGCTAGGCTGTGGATGTTTGTTCCCTTTTGAGGATGCAGCAGTGTGCCCAGGTGGCCAAGAAGGCCAATGGCATCCTGGCTTGTGACAGGAATAGTGTGACCTGCAGGAGCAGGGCAATGATTGTCCCCTTGTACTCAGCACTGGTGAGGCCACACTGCAGATCCCACATTCAGTTCTGTGTCCCTCACTACAAGAAGGACATTGAGGTGCTGGAATGTCCAGAGAAGAGCAATGGAGCTGGGGAAGGGTCTGGAGCACAAGTCTGATGAGGAGTGGCTGGGAGTTGTTCAGCCTGGAGAAAAGGAGGCTCGGGGGTAACCTTATTGCTTTCTACCATTCCCTGAAAGGAAATTGCAGAAAGATGGGTGTTGGTCTCTTCTCCCAGGTAACAAGTGACAGAATGAGAGAAAATGTCCTCGGGTTGTGCCAAGAGTGGCTTAGATTAGAGACCAGAAAAAATTTCTTAATGGAGAAACATTGGAACAGGCTGTACAGGAAGGTGGTGGAGTCACTTTCCCTGGAAGTATTCAAAAAACATGTGGATATGGCACTTGAAGACATGGCTTAGTGGCAAACATGGTGGCTGTGCTGGGTCAATGACTGGACTTGATGATCTTAAAGGTCTTTTCCAGCCTTAAAGATTCTGTTTTGAAGTCTTTCTGCTGTATCTGCCCTACTCTTCCTGATTGTTTAATGCCATCGTCCCTTGTGCCATCCACAGCCCAGCCATACACCAACTCCATTCACCACCTTCCTGGATTGCTCCTCTCACACTTTTCTGTGCTCCTGAACCTGTCACACTCATCCTACTGACTGTAAGAGCCACGCTGCAACATATTTTCTACCTCTCAGGTAGTTTTTCATCTGAAAAATATAATTCAACCTTTCCTCTGACCAAAAGGCTGTTTACACAGCTATTTACTACAGAAGGAGATCAGATTTCAGTTGTCGAATCTCATCTCTGTTAACTCATCACCCATCACTGCCAACTCTTTTTATTTCTTTCCATTCTCTTTTTCTCTGCTTCTGTTCTAAGTTAAGTCTTCTTTACCAAACTGTGGACCTGGCTCACTCTCACCTCCTTCTTTTGACCTTGCTTGTGCTGTTGTGAAAATACCTGGAAAAGCCTGAATTCCTTCTCTACAAAAAGTCCAAAAATTTGACCTGGCTCATTCTTGCCTCTTTCTTTTGACCTTGCTTGTGCTGCTGTGAAAATACCTGGAAAAGCCTGAATTCCTTCTCTACAAGTCCAAAAATTGTCACTGAAGTAATTGAATCCAGTGACTAACATTTGTTCCTCAAAAAGTCTTGATTTATCACAGATTTCTTCAGAGGAATGGTAAACTAAAAGATGATCTTGCTCCTCTTGTCATAAAAAAGTACTGTCACACCAGTATCTACTTTCTTTCAAGGAAATAAATAGTGTTGCCTATGGAAACAGTGCCACCTCAGGGTCTTACTGCTCTGCTTCTGTTTTCAGAAGCACATGTGGGCTAAAATAGCCCCATCAAAATAATGTTTATGAAAATGAGACCACACAGAATTGCAGCTTTCCACATTGCCCCTAACTGATCAGTGCACCTGCGTTTAGCTGTGAAGCCTGCACCAATTTTGCAAAGGGAAGAATAGGTAGATCCTCAATTACAGCTGCACTCAGGCATGCTATTGCTTATAATGGTGCTTAAGCCACAACATGACATTTATTCTCAGAGGTAAAGGTTAAAGAAATAAATGAGGAGAAGTGACAGAAACGACCTTGGCAAAGGTATCTCTTCCTAGGCAGCAATTACAACAAAATTCACTATGCTGCAAAATTAGCCTGCAGAAGTGAATTATTTCAAAAACATAAAAATGAATGAAAACAGTTTCCTTAATTTAAACCTGAGGCTGAGCATTGGGTTTTGGGCTTTTCTTGTTTGTTTTTAAACTATGCAAATGACAATAACAGCACATTATTTAAAGAAAACAATAAAGCTGCTCCTGCTTTTCAGATTCACAACCTTTTACAGTTCTATGATTAAACTTCTAGCTTATTTCTTTTGTAATTTAGGAGAACAGAGCAATTTACAAGTCTCTACAGAAAAATGCTACAAAACTTCCAATTTAATTATTTTGATATTTCAGGAACATATTTAGCTCAACAATGAACAAAGCTATTTGTGCCAATCTCCATCAGTAACATTCAGAGAGCTGTTAGCATTCAGTAATCATTTGGAAAAGGAACTTGATGTTTCCTGGCTATTATAACAAGGTTAAAGCCTGAAACTGGGCTAATTTCTGAAAATCCCCAACAGTAATGAAGTTATACTGATTGACGTGAGTGGAGAAATTGTTGCTGGTGTGTACTCAGACTAATGGAAACTCTTAAGAGCAATAATTTAAAATTCATTGTACATTATAAGTTACAAAAGAGGATGAGAAGAATTCTCCTGCAGACCTAATTCAGCTGTTCCATCACTAAGGCACAGAGCTTTTGACACCCCCAAGTCCTCTGTTCCACCAAAGCCCTTGTGAGCACTACACTTTAGACCTTGATTTTACAAAGTGCTGTGTGTGGCCCACCAAGGATGGGTGGATCCCTTCACATCCATGCAGGCATTGCATTCTCTCGACATGCATGAGCACAGTAACTGCACAGCTGCAGGCAGTATCAGTAGGGAACAACAGATATCATAATTAATATAACATCTTCATAGATTGGAGCACCAGGGGATAAATAGAAAATTCATCCTTTTTAAAGGGGAAAATATTTGCTATGCATGCTTTAGTTGTCATGCACTGAATTTTCATTTGAATAATACAATTTAGGAGAAAAAAATAAAACAGATGAAACTGAAAAGAAAATTAATTTAAGAAGGGGTTTATCTGATTGTCAACCCCATTTCCTTGCATTCATGTAAAATAGGCTGCTTCCTCAAATCACCAAACAGCTCTGATAACAATTATTTTTACTTCCCTGGCATTACTCATCTGAATATCTTACAGGATCCCGACCCATTATTTAAGTGTTATGCACAAACAATACATGATAGCAGGATTCAGCATTCTACCCAATCAACAGTGTTATTGCACATTACTGGATACAGTGACATTCAGACAATCAAATCCTTGTCTCTGTGAGCTGCAAACAAGCTCAGATTCTTAGCAGAGTGATGTTGGTGCTCATGCTGCCTGCAGAGAATGAAGAGGCAAGCCATGCTCATGTACTTCTGGCCTTGATGAGGGAACCCCTGAAGCCAGAGCAGACTGATTATCGATACTCATCTCTCCCCTGTGCTGCTGCAGAACTTATTGTGGAGCTGGAGGGTAAGGGGCATGTGAGGGTGAACTCCTTACTGCTAGTCTCTTCCACACTACAGGGTTGGGACTGCTTTCTTCTGCTAAAGCTTTTTAGTGAAACAGAAGGAGGAGTAGTGTGTGGCCCAGATTTAACAAAGCAGCTGGAGAATCCTGAATTGAAGAAGGACAAAAAGAATATAACCAAAAACTTTGACTGCTAATATTTTAATTAATACTACACAGAACATGAAAAAAACCCCAAGAACAAAAGCAAAAGAACCCCGAGCCATACCAAAACAGAAAACCACAACAAAAGCCCTAACAACGAAACGGATAAACAGGCCAAAAAAAAACCTCCCCACCCAAAGCCCCAAAACCACTTCAAAAAACTTATATGTGTCCTAAGGAACATATATTAAATATTGCCCTGATATAATAGTGCAGAATAATATTTGCCAAGATGATGTGGTATTCTTCATCTGGGCTTTATCATTCAGAATCAGTTTTCCTGTCTTAAACTTGGAAGCACACGTCATTGGCAAGCAAGTTTGGAAGTTCACTTCTGTAAGAAATGGATGGAATAGTGGAGACAAACTAATAGAACATTCAACCACATCATATATATTTTTATAAATGGAGATGAAGGGAAATAAATCCCTTCCCATCAGCCTAGAGGGTCACTATTTTCTATTCACCTCCATCTGTTTTTCCTAGGACAGACCCAGCCATCACCTTGAAATGCTTAGGACTGTGCATTCTTGATGAGGACACTCCACACTGGCCAAGGAAATTGTGTTCCCACATTTTATGTGATGTCTCTTTGGGGTATGAAAGGAGAACTGGGATAGGAAGGGTGACTACAGCACCATATGGAGTATTGCATGGAGACAGATTTCTCTGTCTGTCACACTGTGCTGCAGTACTGCACAATTCTGTCTGAATAGCAACAGTACACAACCACAGGGAACAGAGCAGCTCTGTGCAGTGAGGTACATACATGGTTTTAACCTAAAAAAACAGACCAAACCATTTTAAATGTTCCTCTTTCTCACTAAAATCCCCCTTCCTTCCTCTTTCTGCAGTGATATGGCACTAAATTAGAAGCAGTTTCTGTGAAGCCATTTAAAACACTTCTGCTGGACCACATAACAGGAGAGAAGATATTTTCAATCTGACCTGCACCAGAATAAAAATGGAGTGGAAGAACACAGAGCCAAAGCACTACAGAGCCTCCTGTGTATGACTTCTGGAATAATCAGGTTGAATCTGGTTTCCATAATTACTCATTGTCTTCTAACTTCTGTGTACTCTTACACCCCAATTAATCCTTTTGTCCAGGAACGTGATGTGCTTTGTGCTTGAGTTTAATGGACCTGAAGACATTGATTTGTTCAAGCTTTAGCTTTGAAGGATTGTTAGTGTTGAGCAGATCACATCTTTATAGGTCCTACTTGGAATCACATAATGAAAGAAAATTAAGCTGCTATAAACCTCACAGTGTTGTCTGGGGAAGAGGTGCATTATTTTCTAAGCTGCAGAAAGCTAAGGCCTGCAATAATTTAACAAAATTTTGCCAGGGACATAGAGAATGAAATTAATTCTCACTTCAACTCAATGTAAGTTCATGATGATATTTCACTTGAAGAGTAAAAATTGTGCTTGAAATTATGACTGCTCCTGTGTACACTTCCTACATAATTTTCCTTATGTTCTTACCCAGTGGGTTAAAAGAATCCCTCAAGTGACTTGCAGTTTATTTTCACTGCTTAAGCCAAGCTAAGGTGGTAGTGTTCTTCCTACCCTTAGGGATGGTCAGAGCAAAAATGAGTAAATAAATAGTAATCACATCAGAAAACACTCCAATAAATGAAATACAAAGCCTTTTCTTTTGACTGCATGTATATTTTTAACTGGATTTAAGATGATCTTCAGTCTAAAACAATGATCTCATTTCAGACTGAGTATTAACAAAAAACAGGAAACTGTAGAAAGTTCTCAATTTATCACACAATTTTGTATAAATTTACCTTTTACAGTTACCTTTTGTATTCCCTCCATCACCCAAAGGGCTCCAGAGATGATTGCCTCATGGTCTAATACTGTGTCATGTACCCTGAGACCTGTGAGGTGTCACTCCATGGGAGGATAGGAGGTGTATTTTTTGCTCAGAGCTTAGTCTTTTCAAAACCATCATTATCCTTTAAAATTCTTTAAACTTGTGCCTAGTCTTTGGTAACTGTTTCTGAGCACAGACATTTCCACAGCAGAGAAAAACCCCAGTTATTGCACTTTATATTGCAGTTTATGACACAACATGTCCTTAACAATGGCAACACTGCCGTGATACCCAGGAAGCTCCTGCCCAAGCCAGGAAAGCTTCTGCCCTCCTGTGAGAGCATGATCTGCCTCTGGCCACACTGCAGTTAAACACATGGCCTCAGCAACCTTGCATGTTTTCAGACTCAGTGAAAAATACCATTAGAAGGGTGCAGTGACTAATGAGCTGACTCACATCAACTGTGCATCAACCAGGACCCCAGGTCCCTTTCTATGGCACTGCCTTCCAGCCTCTCATTCCCCACTCTGTCTGTACATCCAGGGCTGCCCCATCCCAGATGCAGATTCTGCCACTTTCCCTTGTTGAACAAACCCTTCTGCTCTGCTTTTTCATTTACCTTTATGTTCATCTTTCAAGCTTCCTTGCTTTGTAGAAGAGAGAACTAAAATCTGTAACCTTTCTCTTTTTAAAAAACAAACCTTTAATCTTTCTTCAGAATTCTCCTTTATGATGCTAATGGAGGATTATACAAGAACTAACATTTTCTCATGTTTATTATTGTTGCTCAAATCTTCCACATATAATAAAGAGGGACAAAGAGAGAAAATATAATTGCATCTTGCAGAAGCCTTCCTTTCTTTTAGACTTTACTGCTTTTTCATAATTTTAAAATAATATCAGTAAAGTAAGAATTACTTATCAGAAATAAATTTTTCTAAACTTAGAGCTAGGTTACTTTGCTCACCTGTGTAGAGGAAAATGCTCTTAAAAACGCAGTGCCACGTGGCTTCTAGTATTGTTTTTAAATGTGTAAGCAAGGTCATTACTGAATCCCCCAGATATTCTGGATTTTTTCCCATTTGATTTCTCCAGTTCAGACTGAACAGTTCTGATCCAGGACAGAAATTACCTTGCAGCTTACTCAAAAGATTCTGAATATTAAAACTCTGGGCAAAAACCCACCAGACGTACCAGAGTTAGGAGATGCAAACTGAAGATAATTACAGGAAGGGAGTAATTAGATGCTCTCTTTCTGTGAAGATGATGAAAGGAAGGATTTTCTCCAAAATTCATCACTTTCTTCCAGGACATTGCATTATAAAGTACAAAAACAGAACAACAACTATTCTCTGACTGTTTACAATCCAGATTATGAAATTGTTTCTGGCTCCAAGTGCGATGTTTCTGAGTCAGTACAATTTTAACAGTGTATTTAAATAGTAGTTTAAATAGTTGGTGCCAAACTCTCAAAACAAGTACAGATGCATTTGTACTGTAGATAAAAGTGACTGATGATCTCATGGCAAATTTTGAAGCTTTATAGGAAATAGTTATTTTTGAAGCACACAAAGATAAACTAAAGATTAGATAATACATATTGCAGCTAGCCTCATTCTACATGATACACAAGGGGGAATAATCTTTATCTTTGGTAATTGATGAGGAATTGACATTTCACGTATTCCTTGAATAAAACCCTGAATAGTAGAATGACTCACTACTCAGCTGTACCTTTCACCTATCCTCATAGAAGAGAGAGAAATATGAAACCAGACTGATTTTTATCCTATTCTTGAGAAGGTAGCTGCACTAGCTTATCTAGAGGACATAAACCTTGAAGTATATTTGGGAATGTGCCTTGCTTACTGTATGGACTAAGTTACAAAGTTCCATGCTCTAAGCACCAGCTTTGGTTAAAGCCACCTTCTGAAACCTGTGTCAAACCTACAGCCTGAAGTCAAAAGCTTCTTTTCCCTGACCAGCTACTGAAGGCTCGGAGTCAGACAACAAACCACGAGTTTTCTGAGCAGGGACTCAGCCAGGGTTTAGAAATATGGAGCCAAAAACATGCAGAGGTTCAGAATCACTCAGCATTTTAGAGGAAGTCAAAGCAGGACATCTCTAAGGGAACAAGACAATTTTTTTATTATAGATGCTGCTACTACAAGAATATTGTATATAAAAGTAAATTCTACTTTTACATAAGAAAGGAAATCTTGCCAAATCACCATTTTGAGTGCCACCACAGCACACATTTCCCAATGAATTAAAGGTAATTAAGTGACAGCCTGTTCTCTGGGTTCTAAGAGCTCTTCATGAAGGAGTACAATGCAATGTGCATTTGCCACTTAAATGAAGTATCCTGTGAAACGAATGAATCATAGCAGGGCAGAGTTTTACTGCAAGATTTCTGACACACCTGTGATCAAGCTTTCCAAGAAGGGCTCCACAGATTCTTCTGCAGAAAAAAAAATTCAATTTCTGCAAGAAGCAGTCAGGTGGTTTTGATTTAAATCTTAAAAAAAAAGAAAAAAAGGAAAAAAAAGATATTTCTGTGTTTCTCTATACTAATAATTGGTCCATTATCTACTCAAGTCAGTACCAATATGAGTTGAAGAAATCATAGCAGTACCAAGTTGAAAAAGAAAGCTCAACAACCAGTCAAAACCAAAAATGGGAATCAGAAATTACAGATGAGTTAAACTGAGTGCTGGTGTGCATTCTGCCACCAGCTAAAGGCCACTACAACACATGTGGAGCCTGCACCTTCAGCAGTTTAGAGTGAATTTCATGCTTTCCTACATATAAATGATCCACTATTTTTGTGAGCAATGTGAAAATACCTTAGCAATGTATCACAGGTATTAGTGATTAGTATTAGTTTCAACAAAGACACATTGATAAAATAATAGCTAATGTAATTTATTGAGAAATTTGGTACTAAAAAATCTAATATCTTAACTGGAAAGCAGAGTGTTTCCCAGACCCTGTAATATATGTCCATGCCAAACTTTTAAAATTAAAAGGTAAGAATTTAAAAGCTAAAATACTACACTGTTCAGCATTTAAATCCAGATCTGTTTTCATTTGAAATATAGTCCGGAACCTCTGCATTATTATAATAATTTTTTTCTAACCAAAATGTATTTCTGCCATCTCCACAGTAAGAAAGTTTCTCTATTCCGACTCATTGTAATAAATTTGAGAGAATTATTTGAATAATCCATGAAAGATTGATAGCTAGTCAAGAGGTTGATGTGCTAATAACAGTAATACATTAGAAAAAGAAAAATGCATTGGGTGGAACCAAAACTTGGAGATAAAGGATAAATATAAAGTTTTGACAAATTGTCATGGGTCCAAACCAGGACAGCAGTATCCTCAGGATACAGGAAAATAAAAAGATAAAGACTTGCAGAAAAGGAGTTTCCTCATAACAGTTTTTCAGCCAGTAAATTATAAATTAATCTTACCCCTAGTGATGAAACCAAACTCTTATTCACTCTTCAGGTGTTATAGCACCTCTGTAATCTTCATTCTCTAATGTTTTTTCTTCTCAAATGGATTTATTCTAGCCAGGGTGCTTTTCAATCTAAAACACAGTGCCACTAGAGACACTCCTCCAATTACCTGGGCTTACTATGCACAGAAGATTGGAATTCCTTCCTTTTTTTTTTTTTTGTAAGACACAGAGAATATGAAAAAAAATATGTGCCTTCTTCTCTATTGCTGGGGACATGACAAAAATATTAAATCTTAAAAAAAGATATGAAGCTGTATATTCTCCTTAATATAAGCAGTGGCCTTTTTAAAGGAGGGAGTGGTGGCACAGAGCACGGTGCCCAAACAAATCAAGAAGGACCTGGGCTCCTGAGTGTGAGGAGGCTGCTGATCTGCAGGTGCAGTTCAGAGACATAAAAATGAGAAGCTGGTTATTTGGTGAACTTGGCCAACTGCTTACCAATTCATACAAATTTCTTAGTATGCACCACGAGGACATCCACCATCACCACCACTGATATGCTTTTGTTGTGGCTGTAGATGAAAGCCCCAGAAAAGAACAAAAACCAAAAAAGCACATCCTGCCAAAATTGATATTGGACCTTTTTATTCAGTGATGCAAATATGGATTTAGTAGTTTAACTAGTCATTCAATTCAGAATAGTGATTCTTTTATAGCACTCTTGTTGTTGTTGTTGATACTGTTCTGAATTTCTAAGGACAGCTGTTGTTGTTCCATTGTTCACTGTTCAGTTGCTCTTCACATAACAATCACCAAGTAAAGATTACCCACTGTCTCTGACAGTTTGTCTTCTCCAGACTGAGAGAAAACACAGATATGTAAAACAGCTTAGCTTACCTTAAAAAAAAAAATCAATTTTTTGACCTATTTGACTGCAGCTGGAGGCTAAATTTATCTACAGGATATATTTAAAAATCTTTTAACATCAAAAGGCAATTTGGAAAGTTCATGTAGGAAATAAAAGATGCTTTAGAAATCATAGGAACACTTGCATTCAACAGTGCTGCAAGTTTTGTTCATCATATTTGTAATTCCAAGGTTTCTAAGATACTTTGGTTATTTAAGGAGAAAGGTCAGTACTTCAGGCTTGAAAAGGGCCTGTGTCATAGGGAGACACAGCCTCTACACAAACTTGAAGCTGCTTTAGGCTACTCAAGAACTATGACTTGTACTTGTGAAGTAAGTTATTTGTGGCCTCTTCTATTGTTTGCTATTCTTGTTCTGCTGAGGCAAGGTACTTCATAAGATTCACACTATTGCCCTTCTAGTTTGCTGCTAGTTCTCAAGTAATCAATAAAATTAGTGCTATCATCAAAATTCATTTAAAACTGCCACTATCCTTTTGGGTATCAAGTGAATTAGAGAACCCATTTTGCAACTCCAGAGAGTCTCCTCAAAGTTTAAATAAACATGTATCGATTCCTGGGGACAATCAGCAACTGTTTACTGTAACTAAACTCTCATCTGGAATGATGCATGTGCTATATCACATATAAATAATTCCACACAGATATGATGAGCAACCCAAGCTGCTTGATTAGTCTCTAAATCACATGCCAGTTAACATCAGTTAAGCAAGATATGTGATATACTTTTGTAGGGAAACTGCTTTAGAAAGACTGGATTTGCAATGCCAGAACAATTTCTGATCTTTTTTTTTACTGCTAAAACTTTTAGTGACTTAAGTGGTATCATATCAACTTTCCAGTCGGCAGGGCCTCAGATTACCTCTTAGAAAAATAATTTATAGGTACCAAATTATAAAAAATATTTACTGATTTTGAATGATTTGTTTTTTAAAATGGGAGAAAAGTATGGTATTTAAAGGAGCAGAAAGGAGGGAATAAATGAGTGGAAAGAATGGGAGTAGGGCACAGAATTAGCAGCCTCAGTGTCTTACAGATGTGATTCGGGTGCCAAGATCTATTAGAAACATAACTGTTGTAACTACAGCCAGTGCAAGCATCCTAATATTTTCATACAACCTTTATGGAACATTCAAATTGCAGTAGCAAAAGTGGTGCACAATTACTGCTCTTTTGTTACAACTCTTCTCACTTTCTACTACAGTTACACCACATCAGACACATTCCTTCCCCACTCCTTCCTGAACAGTATTTATTTTCTTTGGATACTTTGGTTATTATAAGGTGAGTATTTAGTCACTGCATAGCCAAGAGTTGATATCCCCAATATGTAGAACTGATAAATTTCTGAGAAAAAAAGACAGAAATTATGTACATTTTCTCTCTCATGACTAACACACAGTACAGTATTTTCCATCACTGTTACAATTTCTAGATATAGTTTGGACATCTGTTTACCCTAGACCTTAATTAAAACTGCAGTTCACTTTTATAAATAAATGTTAAAAATTGTTTTTTCCCCTGGTTCTATTTTTCACCATTTCCTGATGAAGGCAATGAAGTGCCTGCAGCCCGAAGATGCTGTGAGCACAGGCAATGCTCTGTACAAACTAACGGAGAGGAAGCACAGTGCTGACTGCAAGCTTTACCATCCTGCTCTGAAACAGACAAAAAGTCCCATAAAATAACCTGGAAAAGTCAATACAAAGCATAAGCCAAACTCTTTGGACCAGGCAGTCCCAGTGTCCTCAGAGAAAAAGGTCACTGTCCTGCATGCATTTCCAGCAGGTAATTAGGAATACTGAATGTAGCAATGGAAAAGAAAGCAAGGACCACAGGGAACAGTTTAACCACCACTCTACCTCATGCAGGACAACCTAGGCATTGTTGGTGCTCTAGGTTTTTTTGTCAGCTGTTCTTTCCCTCTTCTATTTAGGCTGTCAGTTTTTGGAAGCAGTGATCTCTTTCTCATCCTCTGGTACCTGTGGCTGTGCTGCATCCAGCACAGTGGGACCCTCATCTCATGTAATTACATGATTTTGCTTGAGATGCCAGTGATTTTGATTTAAGTACACTTTGGAGGTGTGCTCCATTACATAGATAACAAGAGGAACATTTTTTTTAAAGCTCTGCATTGCTTTATTCTGAACCAGCAAAGTCTAAGCAATAGCTAACACTGGAAGAATACAGTAGTTATTAAAGTTAGGTACTGTTATTTCCAGTGATGCAGACATATCTTGGCAATATGGTGTGCTAAGCACAGGTTATTTTATCCTACCAATAGCTCCACATGATGTCAAACTTGCATCTCTTTAACTGACAATACCTCTTGTAAGATACTTTTGACACTGAACAAACTTACAAGAAAACTATATTAAACCATTGGCAAATCTGTTTCACGCATTTTCCTTTGAATTTTCTTGGCTATATACTTTTTAGAAGAAAATATTTTTTTTTCTTTTTTTAAAAAAAATTGAAGGGCTTCATATTTGTCCAGTATGATTAGTCAGGTATACCACACATCCTTATTCAGAGCAGCAGAACTATGCACAGAGAGCTTCTTAGTTTGGGCTACCCTCAATCAATACAGAGTTTTTACCCACTTGAATTCTGCAACTCTTTCCTCAGCTTGGAAATTAGAAACCTTGTATGCAAACCTAGGTATGTAATGGGGATTTCTTTCAGTATTTATTTCAGCTTTATTCAGACTGAAATAAAAGGTATTAGAAGAAATACAAACTATGAAAACACCTATTGTCAGGAGAGAAAAGTCTTACACAGCCCCAGAAGTTCTTTACTTGTTATTGGTACCTTTGAAGTAGATTATGAATGACCAAGATTTCCCAATATATTACACTTCTCTGACAGAGGGAAAGACCTTGTTTGTTTTGCACTGTTTTGCAGATGGAGATTTCTTAAGGTCGGAAAATGTGAATTCCCCTGCAGCTTCAAGTATAAACATATTTTTTTACTGACTTTAGTATCACAGAAATACAAGCTAATGGCTCTACTTTTACTGTGTACGATAAATAAAACCAACACCAGGAAAAAAAAATCACTGCATGTACTTTTTCTTCTGGGATGAGGACTAGACAATAAACATAAGCATGCTGTAAAATGTAACATTTCAACAGTACACAGACAATATTGCAGCATGTGGGTTAAATTTATATATAGACCAGACCATTCTAAAATACAATAGAACAAAACTATATTTGAAAATGAAGCTCTTATTTAAACTGACTCAAAATGACATAAATCTAAATGACATGAATCTGTTCACAGAAGACGGAAAAAAAGAAGTCACAGTGACTTATTAAGTGTTCATATGTGTCATATTTGCAGTGCAGTGTTAATTCTATTCACCTGACAGAGAGCACCCATGGCGTCAACAGGCAAGCTGAGAAAAAGGAGGATTTGTTATCACCATTTGGTATGTGGAAAACTGCTGTTCATAATGACTCCATTTCTTGCCCTTGGTCACTCACATATAGTATATGGCTCAGTTACAAACTTTACTTTTTTTCCTGTGCTGCTAACAAATGTCTTAAAACATCCTTCCTCCAGCTTCTGTGCTAATGGTAATATTGCAATACCCAGTGCTCTAAGGCTGATCCACATACCTAGACCTTTCTATTCTTACATTATTCCTTTTTTTCTAAACTCAAAGACTAGGAAGGAAGTTTCCTCATCCCCATAATGTTTTTAAAGCTATTCCCCCCCCACCCCATTTTCCCTGTGAAGAGTGCATTTATGGGCTGCACCCTCCTTTGGTGCAGCAGGACAGACCAATTCATCTGAGCTACTGTCAATCTGAGGTTATATCCCAGAGGATGAGCATCTCTTCAAATTAATGGATCACTTTTTACTTTTATGAATCAGCTTGTCCTTGACTTTTTACAGTGCTGTTTAATCACAGTGTTTTCCACTATCATTTCACATTCCCTGCCTGAAAAGGAAGTATACACAGATTCTATTTTCAACCACAGCTACACTATATTGCCAGCTCTTAAAGAAATGGAATCTGCAGTTGCTTGGAAGGACATACCAAAGGAGACAGGTCTGACCATGACTGTCACTATCAAAACTGCTTTCCTGTGATGTACTCTCCTCAAAGCTTTATTCCTGCTACCTCTTCTCACATTAGTGAAGACTGGAAAGCTGCTTGCCCACATGTCAACTGCAGTTTGCTGAGAGCACTACCAAGCACAAGATGCAGCATGATTAAGGTGTTGTCTGCTCATAGCATTCAGAGCCCTACATATGTTTCCAGATCCCTAGATTTGGATGGATAGTGTCAGACAGTGCTGACAGCTACCCCTTTTCACCATGCCTACTTTTCTGTGCTGTAGGACAACCACAATGGTTAGTGCTCCTAAATACTTTCAGGAGTAATTTTAGGACATGAAAAGTGCTAAGATCCTACACAACAGAAAAAGGGGAAGAAAATGCAGGACACAAACTTCAGCTGGGTCTTCTGAATTTGGAAAATGAGGAACTTTTCTTTCCTCCAACACTGCCTTGGCTAATTGCTGTATCTTGATTGCTGCAAATACAATCATACATCCTGTCCTGGGATATAGGCATATCATTCCTGTTGGCAATTGTCCTAGGTTACAATAGATGTATTTAAGTATTCTATTACCTCCAGCTGTGGGCCATTAGCTGTTATCACCTGCTAACTACCCACCCCTGATAACAGACAATGGGCCATCAAGAAACCACCACATGACTCATGGACTTATCTCAACCTATTGTGAGATGCTCCACCCAGGAGGGAGGAGCCAGGCATTCCCACCTGGAGATAAGCTGCCTTTGGAACAGACTAACCCAGCCCTGTCTACTGGGTGAATGGAGGACAAGAGCCACCATGGACTTTCAGCTGGAGATCAGACCTTCCATCGGATCATTGCTTCAACTGGACCACTTCATTTGGACTGCTCCCATCACCCTAATAGGGTATCAGGTTGTATCTGACTTTGTCAGTGCTTTTTTCTTTATAGTACTTCACTTATTTCTAATTTTTTCTATTAATTGTAATCCTGACTTGTGATCTCTGACTGGTTTGTTTTCAAACCAATACAGCAATGCAGGGAAAATCAGCTTCTTATGGCACTGAGAACTGCAACACTTATGGAAGGCAGCATTTGACTATCAGGGTTACATGGCCCCTTCTAATTCAGCAGTAAGGGGCCCTGCATTAGCAAAAAATAGAGAAATAGAAGAATCAGAAACCCAACCAATTCATCCTATTCCCAGGGGCTACAATTTCTGAGTGAAGAATTGACCCATTACCCTCATGCCAGGTGATTCTAGCCCATCTATTCTTTGGTGTACATGACAATGTCCACTTGTATAATAGACAATTCAAATTCTTATCTAGAATCATAGAGTCATAGAATGTTAAGAGATTGGAAGGGTCCTTAAAGATCATCGGGTCCCAGCACCCCCCACCATGGGCTGGGACACCTTCCACTAGAGCTGGTTGTTTAAAGTCTTACCCAACCTGGCTTTAAACACTGCCAGGGTTTAGTTCAAAGCCTAACCATATCTGGTTTAGTTCAGTTGTCTAACTTGAGTTGCCTTATCCTGACTTAAAACAGGTATGGCTTAGTTTTCTGCTTCCTGGTTTCACAGGGAATACTCACTCATTCAGTGCAAGTGAAAGATGACACAGTCTGACCTAGAAGGCTGAGAAACCCATGGTCCTGTGCATTGCACTGCACTGCACTGCTGGGGCCAGTGCTGCCACTGTGCACAGAAAAACTCAAGGTCAAGGACTCCCTATAATGGTTTTACTGGCAATTACGCCTCCATAACAGAGCAAAGATTGTAGACACATTTTTAAAAGGAAAATATTGCCACCTATTTTTCAATTTTTTTCCTCTGTGTGTTACAACCTTGTCATTGGAAATTAAGGCTATGCTGCCTGCAGCTGGCTTTCCCTCTCTATTTTTCTGCACTAGAATTTGACCAAACTGAGCGCTGCTTTTGCTGTGTTGGCATCTGTTGCAGGATTTGTAATAAGTTCATGGTTAGGTGCACTCATTAAGTGAACTTGTGGGCAGTGGTACAGTCAGTTAAATGTTACCAGTGTATAAAAGGACTGTAAAGTACAGTGTTAGGACAGCTAACCAGTACTCTTAGACTATGGACAGAGCTTAAAAACAAAATACTGCCCAGAGAAGAAAATTTTGAATACCAATGTCATTGAAAGGTAAATTTCTGATTCAAAAGTTATTAAAGTTATATGAAAATAAGAAAACATTTGAGAGCAGTTTCCCTCCTAGGCATGAATTCCGGAGACAGACTAAAATTGCACTAAAAACAGATTCACCACAGTAATGATTGAGGGGAAATCTGGGTTGCCAACTATGTGTTGGTATCCTTTTTATTTGACTGGTTATAGAAGATCCTTTAGCTAACCACATATCATCCTGTCTGCATTTGATCATTTATTTTTTTTTAAACTACCCACATTTCAGAAGGATTATTTTCATATAATTTTCAAGAAAATTTTGAAAAAAATATGCCAATTGGGCACTCTGGAGTTTTTTTGGTTGTTTATCACTACTACTGAAAAGAGTCCTCCACTCTCCAAGAACATGCCAGTTTACCTGGCAATTCAGCAGCTGCCATCTGTAACACTGTACTGTGTTTCAAAATGTAGTTTTTGCTTAGTTAAATATACTCACTATGAATACAATAATGACCTAAGAATTTAAGCACCTAAAGTGATACAAAGGATGGAGAAGCCACAGCAGAAAGAAAAGGTAGTATTGTTTATAGATTCCGAACTGTAGTCTTTGTGGTTGTAGTGTCACTTTTTGAATGACAAATTTGCTTCTGTGAATACTGTATTTTGCTTGACACATGGGAGCACTTTGTTATTGCTTTGATTAAAAACAAAACAACCTCAAGAGCTACTCACTGGGCCTATATTGCTGATAGTATCAGTCAGCAGACAGTACCTGTTGCATGCATGCAGTAGTTTTAATATTTTTTTATTCCTTCTTATTTAACCTGGACCTGTGGCACTAATGAGCATGGACTGGGGTTATAATAAGTGTACTCTTATGCTAATGGTGCTCCCAGACATCCTTGCAAGTGGGATTTAGGCTCAAAACTTTTTTGCACTTTTCTGTGCATTTCCACTCACATTTCCACCTCAGCTGTGATGTTTCTCAACATTTTCAGACAAAACCAATTAATCATAAATCTCAAATATATGCAACATTTTTTGTTTTCTGCATACAGGTAATAATTTTTAAATGTTTTTCTCCACCTTCCCTTCTGATAAGTTGCAAATGGAACTCCTTAATTTAAAAATTTATATTTATTTATCTTCAGCTTCCAATAAAAGAGGGGGAGGTGGGAACTGCTTGAACAACTTTTTTTAGGTGCAGCTTTTCAAAGCTTCACTATTTAATGCTAAGAAAGAAAAAACATACAGCAGCATGTACAGCAACTCAGCTTTCAAACAGCATCCACTGATTACCACATAAATAGCACAGCCACTTACTCAGGATACCTTCCTCTGCCTATCACTCCAGTGTCAAGCCCATAAGTTCAGAAGTGCACCCCTTTTTTGCCAAAACCAGAAGACCCATTTTATGTCTGCTAAGCAATTATTTTACAAGGGAAGAATAATGGAACTTCAGTCTATTTTAAATGATGTATTGTCTGTCAGCCAAGTAGATCTGTTCTGAAAGGCATGGCCCTGACAGTCAGAGCTTGCGTGACTCTCCTGAATGTCATGTCTACTCTAGACATAGGTGGATACTCTCAATACAACAAAAATTATTTTAGAGGTTTCCAAGTATTTTGAATATTGATTTATGTGGCAACAAACGCATATGCAAGACAGTACAAACTTTCATTGCCATGCCTGTTGCATTCAAAAAAATCTAGTCTATACATTCTTCTGTTTCCCTGTTGTATTCTAAATCCAGTGGTATTATTCCATAATAGATATGTGAAACATGAGACAGATCAAACTCTCTCTGTTGGATATCTACTGAACCAGCTAGAAAACTGGATTTTTTTCTCTTTAAATGTGTGCATTCTAAAACTACAGAAGAAATAAGATTATTATCATTTTAGAGCCAGACTTTATGAAACCTCAACTTTGAAAACACCATGAAAATATCAGTGAATTCAAACACAGTTGAATTTCTCAGCAGTCATGTGGAAGGCTTGAACCAAGCCACAAATCTATTTACAGAAAGGCTGCTTTATCCACAGAACACCTCTCCATGCATTGCAAAGGACCTCAGCAGCACTCACTCAGATAGACTATTGGCACTAAAAAGCCAGGTTTGTCCATCTCCAGCCTACTCACATGGCACTGTGCGGAGGTAGAGATTGTCTCTTATGATCTGCTGGAGCTCATGGTCCACCGAACCTTTCTGGAACCGTAGATTGAGGTAGTGACGAAGGTCCTTATCAACAATGCCTCCTGTCATGGAAAAGACAAATGAAAGTACAATTTAAAATTATATTGCTTTGATGGAAGCAATGAATCACTTGTGAAGTCTTTGTGACTCGTTTTCCTTCATGTTTCTGTCATGATGGAGGACAAGAGCACAAAGAGCTTTTTGGTTAAAGCATGTGGTTGGTACAGTATTTTTTACTATTGATAATAGTGAAGATTAAAAAAAGTTAATGACAACCATTTAAACGTGTACAATTCAGAAAATACATATAGTATTATAGGTAGAGCTGTCAATATTTTTTCTGCAAAAAACTTGACCATATTGTTATTATACAACTACCTACATAAATACAACTATCTACCTAAATAATAAAGTATTAGGTATGATGTATCCTATGACCTTGTACCAATTTCCCACTTCATACTAAACCAAAAATCTTGGTTCAGAATCTCCCTGCAGTGTTCAGTGCTTCTAGTACATGTGAAACCATTATGAAATGTGGCTGTACTTAGTGATCATATAAATGTTATATAATGTTTTGTTTTATTTATTTCTGATAGAACTCACAATTGAAAGAGACACTATCACAAACAAGGGTTTGTATTTTATTTCCACCACCAATAAAGGTCATTACAACATCTCAACAAAGCAGTGCAGATATGGAAAATATTGAGTAAAAAACCTTGTACTTGCCACTTGTACTATAACTTCAGGACAAAACAATTTAAACTACTGTTTAGCCACTGACTGGTGTTTCATATTCCACTCTGAAAGGCGTATCTATAAATCTAATCCAACATGATTAATAAGCATTTCCCAATATAGTTCCTCCCCATTTCTTTTAACCTTGAATATGGATCACATTTATAATTATGGAGAAGTCTATAAATAACTCAATTTCTTCCCTCTCTGAAATTCTGACATAGGAAAAATATAAAAAATCATTACTATTGAGTTCTGACATATATTCCCAAGATTAAAAATTGCAAAATAGATAGATCCCTAACTTGTTGCTTCACACATTCAAGCTTAACACATTTTTTTTTAAATGGCATTTGCTATTGAACCTTCTGCCAAAAGTCTTATTGACTTAGACTATATAAAGATTTTCCTCTAAATAGAAACACATAACATTCCCACCTAATTATTTGAAAGTCACTGCAGAGCACAAATGGTTATAAATTAAAATTTATTTCTCCTTACAGCAATTCCTATTTATCTGCCTATTACAGGTCCATATTCTTACTATCGCTGCTCTTTGTCAGTGACTTCAAAACCTTTTGTTCCAGGCTTATAAAAAGCTTACAAATAATTTTTCTCTTCTTTAGCTAAAGACAAAAAACAAGCAAAATTCATAATCAAAAGGAGGAGGAAAACAGCACCCCAGCCCATAACAGACGCAACAAAATACCTGTATGCCTGGTTTCCTGAGGCTGAGAACTTCCATATGGATCTCTGTTCTTCCAGGATGCCCAATCTCTACTTTGTCTACTACTTGTCTACTTATTGCCACTAACCCTGTTTCTTGCAATAGGTTCAGTTTGCAGACCAGACCATCCTTATTTCTAATTTCTTGTAAGATTTCCAAGGAGGCTGCAGAGAATTCTCTGAGCCTGCTGTCCTTTTTGATCGGCTGCAGAGAGTAAAGGTCCTGCAGCTCTTGCTCTTCTCGCTGTAATATATGGAACATGCCCAGTGATGCAGATGCTTTTTGGCAGGCGGAGAAAATGCCAGCTCGAGAACAACAGCCATAGCCTTCCCACTGACACAAACCCGAATCATTCAACTTATAACATAAGTAAGTTTAGGAACTTACACAGATTTCTGACCCTCAAAGTGCACTTTTTATTTACAGCCTGCTGCTTCAAACACAGCCATTTAGTTCATTTAGTTCACCATGTGTAATGAATGCACTAAAACCTCCTAAGCACTTCATAAAAAGAGTCACCTGATATTTCTGGCAAATTGCATATTCCAAACTGGATGTAAAAATGTGTATTTACAGGAGGAGATGCCTACAGCCTTGTATTTGTTACATGCAATTTAAATGCAAGTTTCTAACAGAAATAAAATCATGGTGCAGGGGAAATAAAACTTAGCAGCTTCCAAACACAATGGAAACAATATAATTTTTTTCATAATATCTGAGTAGATACTGTAGAGATTAGTCAATTTTAAAGAGCAGTCATAATAAATACATAGACAACAATGTAGAGTTGTCTATATATAACTGTAAAATACAATTATTATATATGTATAAATAAATACAAAGACAACATATGTACAGTTAAAAATTTCTTCATCAAAAGTCATTCTATTTTCTGAACTAATTGATGTTTTACAATTCTTTGGGCATAAGCTATCTCTTTTTTTATTTTTTTTTAATTTTGTATAACTGAATTTTTACTCCTGGAAATTGTAAAAAAATAAAATAGTTCCAGAGCCCTGAAAAACAGATGCAGTATTTTTAGTTCATCTGTTCAATTGTCATTCTTCTGTTTTTCTCCACTAAAAAGTTCTGCAGTTTTACCCAATGCTCTTTAAAAGCATATTGACTCCAGACATGCTTTTGTGGTATTTATAGTACCTCAGCTTTGGAGCAGCCTGATCCTTTTGAAGTACAATCAGAACACCATCTTGTGTGTGCAATTATGGGTCCATAAGACTTTTTGCAAGAAAACTATAGAGAATTGCAAATATGTAAACCAGCCTTGATTCAGCAGCAGTGAACTACAGTTTGTGTTACAGACTATATAAATCAAGAATAACATGAGTAATAATAATAGGACTATGTCCTCCAAAAAGCTGAAAATAAGAGACAGAAAATGTTATCATTTGGTTTACTTTGGAAGGGAAAAAGAACTGTGACATTGACAGTAAGTTCATAGAAAAAAAAAGAAAAAAACAGGGAGAAAACATTTTTACAGCCAGTAACTGCTTTTTAGTGGTCCTTTCCAGCCCAGTTAGACAAGTGACTGACTTGGTTCCTGTATAATTCAACTTCTCTTTATTTTCTCTTTTTGAAGAACACTGAAGATTACTGAGATGTTGAAAGACTCCTGACATGAACCTGACCCCCTTCTTTTCCCTTATTCCCAGGCTGCCCACAGTGGAGGAGTTTGGGATGATGCTCAGGACCACCAGTGCCCATCGCACCATTCCACAAATCCCCTGGCACTGCCCTGTGGCTCAGGAGCCGGAGCTCAGAGGGAAGGAGCTCCTCCAGGCCACATCCTGCTCACTGCATGGGACAGCAGCAGGAAGCACTGCTGTGTGTCAGAGGGATTATACAGCTCAAGCTTTAGGAACCCAACCCAGAGACCATAATTTAAAGGGTTCTTTGGCCACCTCCACAGGAGGAGGCTGACAGCTGCGTGATGGAGCATTCACTGGCTTGCAGCCATGCAGTGCTTTTATGGTTTTGGTTTGGTTTTTTTTTTTGCTGGCTTGAGGCCTGTGCTCTGTTTCAGTTTCATTTCACTCCAGTGAATCCCTTTCCTTTGCTAGCTGAGAAACACAGGATGTGAATTAAATACTTCCAGTAATGATCTCTTGCATAATGTATGTGTGGCTTAGGTACAGCTACCAATCATGATGGCAAACTCCTAACCATGACTGAAGTTGATTCCAGACATTACAAAATAAAGACACACTTGGATGAACTAAAAACTACTCTGTAGCATGTTATACTTATGAATTTCATGACTAAAGTATATCTTTTTACAGTGTTCCAGTGCATTTCTCTCATGTTTGCTTGTCTATATAAAATCTAGTAGCAAAGTCCAATCAGAAAAGAAGTAAAGAACACACAGACAAAAGAGTACTGAATAGTTTGTAGCTCATTAGAAGATTCAAACCTGAAGATAATTGCCGTTGCCAAGAAAATGGCAGGGACAAAGGTTTATAATTTTCTCTAGTCCTAAATATTGTAACAGTTATTTTGTAACCTCCTATTTGGTAACTCACTGATGCTCCAGCTGGAGTCTACACTTGCATTATATTTTCCATGGAGAACTTCTTGTAAACATGAACATCCCTCTTGTTCCTGCAATGGTAGCTGTAAATAATTTGTTTCACCCTTAACACATTTTTATTGGTGTAAATTTTCAACAAACACTTCTGAGTATTCACCCATTAGTATTTCCTCATCTTGAATAATAATCTTTCATTGAATTGACTTCCCAAAATGTGGTGTGGTAAATTATTTGGGTTTTCTTTAACAGTAAAATCAATTGCATCTCATCAGAGAATAATTTGCCTTAGATATTTTATTTGCTGGGACTAAAATTTAAGATATCAGTTTCCCTGGCTTCTATAAATACTCCTGGTTAGAAATATCTATGAGCAAGCAAGACTTTTAGATCTCTATTTGCATCTGTACATGAGCTGCATCAGGGGAAACTAAAGGAAATATCTCAGTAGCGTTACTGTGAAAGCAGAAAAGCTCATAAACTTTCAGTATAAACGACCCCCTCTCCTCTGCTGCCCTGCTTGAACCAGGCTGGCTTTCCCCTTGTTTTCAACAAGCTTTCACTTCTGACTGTAAACATAAGCCATGTATTTGGCAAAATCAAATGCCTTGATTGACCTAGCTTTCACCAGCTTCAGCAGGACTATTCTACTGGAGAGTGTTCAAAGTATTCATTCAGGTGGTATTTGGGGCTTTATATCCACCCCACTGGGTGGGTCCATGGACACTTGACAACAGCTCAAGTCTCTTCTGCACCTCTTCAATAGAATACATGCAATTTGGTGCCTGCTAGATAAATTTACCCTTAATCATTCACAGATAATCTAATTGGCTTTTCTATAAGTAGCCTAAATGATTACTTAAATTCTTTAAATCAGCTATATCAGGAATATCTGATTTACTAGTTCTTTTTTCTACCAATGAGATTTCAAAGTCTTTTATCCAGGAAGGTGAGTGCAAGAATACTTTTTTTTCGTGACTCTCTTGGGGATATATCAAGAAAATCATAGTCATCACAGGTAAAAAGCTGTGTACATGGTCTAATTGCTGATTTCCTAATGAGTCTTTTTAAATGGTTTAGTAAGAATCCAGAATACCTGAAATTACCCTATAGAACCCCTCTTAGTCATTCCAATCATTTTAGAGACACCACTTACTTTTAAACTTCTCCACAATTTTTCATTCTGTTATATACAGCCTAATGTGAGGTGACTTATAATTCCCCTCTTCCCGTCCTGCTCTCCAGACTCACCCAACTTTAGGCCGATGCACAAAAATCAGCAATGCAAGTTTGAGCAGCAGTGAGGGATGGGCACCACACAGCTGTGAGAAAGCCCGTGTCACCCATGGCTCCCAAATACTCCCTCTATCTCACACTCTAAAAGATTTTAAACATAAAACAAAATTTCCTACTGTATCCCCTGTTTTCTTCCCCAGATGATCCTCTCAGAAGAGCACCACAATTCTTTTTTCCCTCCCACAAGTTCAGTGAGATTTGATTGTACTTCAAAAAAAAAACATCCTTAAGAAAGCCTTCATTAAGGAAAAAATTATGATTAACACTACTCATATGAATTCCTTCTATTTGTAATACAAATGGTACTTTTTAAACAAATAAAATGTCTAATTTTAGTACTCGATTAATAAAGATCTCAGGCAATTAAAACATATGAGCCAGTATAAGATGATTTACTTTAACAGTTTCTTTAACTGGCAACAGTTCACCAGAAAAATCACTTTTAAGAGAGAATATGAAAATTTCAAGTAATATGAAAACTCTTGGTTGGATTTTATAAGGATTCATTATTAAAATACAGCCTATAGCTAAGCCTATTACTTAAGGGAAATTATTCTCAACAAACCTATCTATCAGAGTAGTATAAAGATGAGTGTTGGCATTTCACTAGTCATGGTATAATGGACATATTCATCAAGGGATGTTCCTTCAGTTTTCTATGTAAAATATGTAATCACCATAGCAGTAAAACAAAACTTCAGTAAATTATAAGAAACATGCATTACACTCCCATTCATCGGCTGAAGATCACACATTTTATTTTTAAAGCCTTTCTATCCCTAGATTAAATTGTGCATCATTTTTGCACTTCTGCCTGCCTTTCACCACTACCTTCAGCCAAGTCTGCCATCTGACTTATCTGCAAAGTCTCAAACCATTGGGGGTGAGCTATGATCTAAGGGCATGACTGTGGAATGTGTAGCATGATAAAGTGTGGTAGAGAACCAAGAGGGAAGTATGCAAGAAAATTAGACTCCTCAAGGAGAAAATTAATTTCTCTCATATTTGGGGCTACTCCAATAAAGTCTATTCCATGATCCTTTAATGGGGATCTAAACAAATTTCAAGACTAAAGGCTTTGGAAAAAATTAGAGCTTACTGTTTTTCTATGGGCCATATATGATGAAAAACATTTTATGATCTAATTTATTGATGGGAAATGGCTTTCTCTTTCATAGCCTGCTGTTTTGTAGTCTTTCTCTTTGGACATGGATTATATTACTAACTTTTTTGCTTATCAGTCTTTTATATTATATATCATACACATGTATCATATTTATAATGTTTAGACTTGCATTCTTAGCTTTATCCTTTGATTTCTTCCTCTTAGCATTTTAAATTCAAAATTTTAAAATACAGGACTGTAGGACTTACAGGTTAAATTGCATGGGGATGGAACTACACACAGACTGTATTAAAAAACCTGCAATAAATTCTAGCCAATTAATTATTTTCTCCATTATGGGAATTCATATTTGGATGTATGTCTCTTTACAAATATGTAATTCCCTAATCTCTGCAAATGATATATTCCACCTGCTCTCCTCAGACCAAGAGACAGGGCGAGGTTTGCCCACTCATTGATCTTCACAGTGGAGAAAGGTTCCACTTTGTTGCTGGGGATAGAGGAGTCCTCACTGCCTAAGGATACCCTGGGTTAAATTCACCACTGTGTTACACCTGCCTTTGTTGTACCTTCTGTGGTAGTCTGAGGAGCAGATAAACAGGATACCCTGGAGCAGCCACCAATGAGACCAGCACCTTGGGGGAAGACCAAATCTAGGAACACTGTGAAAGCATATCATGCCCTGGATTTATCTTAGTTTTTATGGCTAGCCTCAAGCCTCTGTTTGAAATGTGAAGACACGAGTGTGCACTGTGCTGGAAGCAAAAATGTGGTTTGTAATGATACAGAGAGGCTGTGTCAGCAGCAGAATCAACTGAGTCAAGCACATCTGCATTTTGTACTTTACCTCAGATTACTGAACTCTGGCTCTCAGTACAATATAGAGCTCCACTCCTCATGGCTACTGTTATGATCTGGTTTAAACCCAGAAGAGCAAAGAAAATTAAGTCTCTGTATATAAAATGGAAAGAACTTGGAGGTTCAAAATATACCCAAAAATGAGATTAAAACCAAATGAGGTTAGATGTTGGTGCCAAAAAATTGGTGTATTTTATTTGACAGTAAAAGAGAAAAGGAAGGAAGGAAGGAAGGAAGGAAGGAAGGAAGGAAGGAAGGAAGAAGAAAGGAAGGAAAAAAAAGGAAAGAAATAAAAAGAAAGAAAGAAAGAAAAGAAAGAAAGAAAGAAAGAAAGAAAGAAAGAAAGAAAGAAAGAAAGAAAGAAAGAAAGAAAGAAAGAAAGAAAAAGAAAGAAAGAAAAGAAAGCTGCGACATGCTGAAGGGTACAGAATCCTGTGGATTAATACACGCTTTGGGCAGGTGGGAATGCCCACGTGCCTCCCTTGCAGGGGGGCCAGTGTGACACTGTCCCTTCAACACTGAGGGTCTCTTGCAGCATCTCTGGTGCTCTGATGCAGGGTCTGGGGACCCCTTTGGGGGGTTTGATGGGCCCTGTCACCCCCTCTGTCCTTCATGTGGATGCAGCTTCTCTCCAGGTGAAGGGGCCCCTCAGCTGGGTTCCTGTGCCCAGGGGAGGATGGGCACTCACTGCACCTCTCACCAGAGGCTTTTCCAACACACACCCAAAGCCTCTTTGGACTCACCCTTTGGTGCCAGGGTCTGTTCCAGCCGGGCAGCTGACAGCCATGGGGCTGTGGCCACCACTCCTGAGGTTTTAAGCTTGTGCTTTGTGAATGTGTTCTTCTCCCCCAGCCCAGACCTGAGTCACTTTATCTTACATTCATCAGTGATCTGTCCAGGGCCTCTCAGAGCCCCATTCAGGGTGTGGTGGTCTTCTCTGCAGCTTTTGTAACACAGTTTTGAAAGTCCTGCATGAAAATGTTTAAGACGTAAACTATAATATTTCAGTCTCTGACAGCTACAGAAACCATCTCCCAGTGCAACACCAGCTGCAGCACCTTCCAAAGCCTGCTAGCAGCATGCAACAGAGACTTTCTAATCCCAAAGTTACCCCAAGTTAAATTCAGAAAGGGGACATTTACTCAGTAAAACCATTTTGTACCTTTGCTATTTAGAGGTACTTTGGTTTGTTCTCTTCAGTTAAGGCACTGCTCAGCACAATTCTAGGTTGAAGTTTCTGGGAAATGTCACGATTTAACTGGCTGGTAAAAAAAAGTCCAGCTGTCATTGTTGTAACAGAGAGAGCAGTTTGGGGCACTTTGCTTTCAGAATACCCATCTTTTACTTGGTGTTCCAGTTAATAGGTACATAAATAAAGTAACGCTGCTGTTCTCTACCAAGTCTGTCGGGAATGAACTGCATTTAACTCTAGTTTTTTTTAAATTCAGTAAAGCTAATTATGAACCAGATGTTTGTAGGTGCTTCCAGTTTATCAATGATTTGATTGATAACTTACACACAAACGTTAATGAGTGCTACTGAGATATTTAAAAGACTGATATTGTTCCTGCAAGACTTGCTGCAGGGCAAATAATTATCTTTACAGATGTTTTTGACAAACATAAAATTGCAAGACATTAAACCTTTATTTATAAAATGAGAATGTCAAAAACCACACTCATCCTGCGCAGTCATATAAAAGCCAGCAATATTTGCACAGGTAGTTTTCTCTTGACATTCGTACATGTTTACAGAAGTCGTAACTAGCAGTCAAATACTACCTGGCATTCAGATGCTCCCACTCACAGAAATCTCTTTTTATTTGGTCAAAGGGTGTCATAACAGAGTATGAAACTTGCTAACACCAATGTTTGTTATGTAATCGAGCTCTCGGGTACAGCTCCCAAGGAAAGCTTTAGAAAGTGACTTCAAGAGGTCAGTTGGAAAAGGGAAATAATGCATCTTTTGGTATTCTTCTAAAGACAAAGCCTCTTTGAAAACTGGTGGCACATAAATATGAAAATTCACAGAATAAGTCTAACCAAAGACTAAATGTAACAAACTAAAAACATTTGAACAGACTACTAAGGCTGTTTTTAGCTCCAGAAAAACATTTATTTTGTTATTTGAATAGGATATATGTCCAGGAAGATGTTCTGTATTCTGGGAAAATCTACATTAGTCACAAATATCCAACAGACAAATTTAGCTAATGAGGAAAAAGAAGTCATAAAGATGTAAGAATTTTACTTTTAATCAAGCTGTAGCAAAATAGTTTTTCATGTCTACACTTGAAAAAGAAAAAACACCCATGTGCTGCTTACTGACATGTTTATTACAAAAAAAAAGAGACAAATTGACTTCTCTGAAAAATGCAGCATTAATCTGTGATACACAATTAACGGTGATAATGGGAGCCTCCTCCATTCTGGCTGGGTGCAAATTATGCCTCAGTGCATCAGTGTAATTCTCAGTGCTTTAAGGGTGAATCACCCAGCACTGAAACCCTGCAGCCTCTCTTGGGGTCAGCTGGTGGATGCCCAGAACACCTGGAAGAAGGGCCTGCTCAGACAATATTCCTCAGGAAGCAGGCACACAAATCTCACTTGTACCAAAAGCCACCTATGCTGTCCACACTCAGAGCCCCTGCAGTCCCCTCTGAGCTCCCTTCTGGGCCACCTGCCCCTAAAGCCCAGTGCTGGGAGGTAAATGTCACTCTTCATGAAGATTCTGTTCTACTATTCAAGCAAAAGCAGAATTTATGCATTCAAATTTCTCTTCCAGTGGACAAACATCCTCCTGTCCTTTTTTTGCAATGGGTAAAGCCAGGTCCTTGCAAAAGTAGACAGAAATTGTTCCTCACCTTCAATGGAAAAGTTACTGTTCTGTTTAATACTCTTTTTTCTATTAATACATCAGTACAACTGTTCATCTGCTAGGGACACAAATATTCTTTTTCTCTAATACTCTTTTCATTTTATCTTTTTTGTGGAAGACAACTGTGATGGAACTTTGAGGTCTGACATGTATTTAAATAAAATATGAAAGCCTGAATTGGAATAGTGGCATAATTTTACCAGACTTGAATTATTTGAAAGGTATTTTACTTAAATCATAGCTGCACAATTTTAATTGCTTGAGATAGAGACTTATTTTCCTTACTTCTGGAAATAATATTGCCATTTTAATAGGCTGTGAATTATGTGCTGACACTTTGTAAAAAGAAAAATTAATCTGGGTAAAAGAATCCCAGTAATACACAATTTATGAGGGAAGCAAGCTCACAGAGGTTACCATTGTATGAATTCTAATAATAGTTTAAAAATATGATTTAGGTTGGTATCTGAATCATGGCAGCCCAGTTTTTTAAAGTCTTTGTAGCAGCTCAGACTGACCTCATAACGTACCATGAAAAATCCCTACCGTAATATATTACTTCATTGCTTTCTGATAAATAGCACAACAGCATTTTGCAGACTTTTTACACAAGAAACCTGTCAATGGCAAACTCAATATTGCAATAGATAATCTGAATTTTTCAGAGTTCACAAAATTATTGATAATGCCTGAGGCTGAATTGCATATATGTTATCAAATGTGTTTCCTTCCCTGGAAATGCTGTTTTCCAGAATCTAGTGTCACAGCATTCATCTCTAGTCCAAAAAAGAGTAAAACGCTGAGAAAAATTAAAAGGGGAGATGCTTTACAGCTATTTTTCAACAATGGGAAATTAAGGCAACACAAAACATGCAAATAAGCGTGAGGCTGAGCAGGCATCCTCCTGTTTTATAAACACCACCATACTCAGCAGCAGTAAGTGTCACAGCCCTCTCTATTTCATTTGTCTGGGATGTTCCTCTCAGCTTGCAGCCCACAGTGGTGCCACCCTGCAGTTACCTCACAGGTTAACCAGGACAGACAGAAAATTCCTCAGCACACAAAACCAAAACGAGTCATGCTGGAAACTGAGCAAGCAGCACTTCTCTCTCCAAGGCAAGTGCAGGTGAGTGCCTTGGTGTGTTGAGAGGCCACGGGACCAGTGGATGCACTGTTTAGCCCTTGTAGGGTAACACTGAATGGTGATACGTGCTACACACCAGGAAACCTGCATTTTCGTCAAGACAGAAGAGAGTGAAGACTGTGGAGTGCCTGAGGTCACCTGGGATCAATTCTGCTCTACTAGTGGAACAGATCATTATCAGGCTTAAAAACAAAACAAACAAGAAATAACTAGACTAGCAGTAGACGTAATATTTAGAAGAAGACCATACTGTTAATTCCACTGAAAGGGAATTAACACCCTACTTAGGTGTTAATTAAATACAACAATATTTGTCATAAAAGCACTCAGCTTCAGGTACCAGAAAATTTCACATCGGAGAACTATTGCTCTGGATCCCACTCTGGCTCATCATGTCTGGTGGTCTGTCTCTGATAAACATGTTGTCAAGGCAAAAAGGAACTATCAAAAGTCTGGGTGTTCTGGCTGCTGCAATGTGGCAGGATCTCTAATTCTGCCTCTGAATCATTCCCACTGAGGATACAGCTCCTACAGTCGCTCTTTTTTACACATATGGAAAGGAAAAATCTTCCTACTTGTATCAGAGAGAAACTAGAAGGATGAAATGAAAGCAAATAAATAACCACAAAATACAACACAGAGATTTGTAGATGACAAAGCAAACAATTGCCATGTACTTACTGCTGAAAGAGTTTTCTAAGCAGTGCAACACCGTTTTTCACTTCTGGGCACAGCCAGACTGCATGAACCCATGCCTCTGTGTCAGACAAAAATAGTAGATCCCCAGCATGCAAATACAATGTAGCTTCAAATTAGCCCATTCTTAAAACCTACAAAAATGGGACTGATTTTTTGAAACAAAAAAGTTGAAGTCCTTGTAATGCCACTCAATAAGCACTTCAGAATTACTGTATGTACAGCCAATGGAGCAATGTCTTTATGCCATCAAAGCTACCTTTTGTGTAGAATGGTACTTTAGCATGAAAGACAGCACTTGGTCTTGGAGCACTGAACCAGCTGCTCGGTGCATGAAGAGGCTGTTATGTTCTGGGACAGTCTCAGTTGGTTAGCTGAGCCCCCTCATGCTGATTTAATTAGCACTGCTGGAAAATGCAAATGACCAAAAGAGACACTGTGCATTGTGCAAAATTAGATTGTGAAAAATATGTGTGCTTACATAACATGTTTCAACAGCGAAATAAAATGCTCCTGCTCCCAGGAGCTGCAGGCAGGCAGATGGTGGGGACTCCAGCAAGACCATGAACTCTGCCTGCAGAGACACGATGCCCTCAGCCTCTGGGGAAGAGGCTGCTGCTGCATTTCTCTAACACCCCAGCTTGCTGAGCCACAGAACAAAACACAGGATTACAGCTGGACTAAAATTGCTCACTCTGCATCCCCAGAAGCGGAAAGGTGTCACATCAGGGGACAAAAATGAGATGACAGAGCTGTAGGTTCACTTTGTTACCCTTCAGGCACATTGTCCCCATGGCTATGATCTACTGGACTGAAATCAATACAGGTTGTAATTCAGGAGTATGCTTAGTTGTTTTGCACAGAATTTATTACATTTTCACAGTTGTTACTTAATTAAAAGAGAAAACTAGTGGGCTAAAATCATGGGACAATAAAGAATTTGGCAAGCCACTGGGGTGTGCATTAATAGTTACACATTTCCAGCTTTATCTGTGCATATTAAGGTCAGTATCAGTCTGCATATGGCACAAAGCCATTAAAAGAGCCTCAAATATGAACACTATCAAGCAGGATGCCCCTGTAATTTCACCTGCCTTTCTTTGTTGAGATTTTGATGCATACCCCATAAAACATTAGATCTGTACTTTCCCAATGACATTTCCTTCATTTAAGATACCATAAGTAAATTTTACACCATATAGGAAATGCCAGCAAACAATTGACTTTTTTCTACTTTTAACATGCTTGACAGTATTGAAGTAGCATGCAGAGATAATGGAGAGATTTATGGTTTTAAATCAGGAAACTAGTAAAAATTTTCTGTTTCCCTAAGACTGCAATAAAAAAGGAAATTAAAACAATAAAAGGCCAGATTCTTGGACACTTTTGCAGCTATAGTAAAGAAAATTTCTGTTCATCTCATGTATTCTCTTCTACACACTTCAAGACTGAAAGGAAACAGAATAACTTCAGTACTTGGCTTGAATTATTTTACCTTTATCCATTTTGAAACACTCCTGTGAGGCCTCTGGGACAAATACTTGGGTCTCACATGCAGAACAACACTAGAGTGCAAGTCACATTGTTTACTCATCCTGTTCTAACAAGCTCAAATGATGCTAATGCCAGAGTAGGTCTGCATTCAGATTTTGGGGTATAAGGTGTCAGAGCAGAAAAACCAGATGGTTGCATTTAGGGTCTGCAAGTGTCTCTTTTGCTTTAGGAAGACAGACAAAGGATGATGGCACAGGATGAAACAGTGACTTTACAATGCACATTTCATGCAATAAATAAACCATATCATCTGCTGGACATTAAGAATGAGGTGTTTTGTTTCAGGAGTCCTTTCAGACTAAAATGGGGTAAGGGTTCCATTTGGATGTTGAGGTTGCTTCTGAAGGCTCCTTGAGCTGCCAAGTGATGCCCCAAAACTGTAAGTTAGATTACATGAGAGGAAAACTTAAAGATTGCATTGGACTTACTCCACGTGAAGTTCTCAGAAACTTCAGGGACAACTAAAAAAATAATGCAGCTTGGGGATCAGTATTAATAGACAGCAGGTCCTACTGGCCCTGCCAGCCACGCTGAGTTCTCAGAGGAAGTGAACTCCACAGGCCCAAGGCTCTTGGTGTCCCAAACAAGCAAAAATTGGGTCTGTATATATCTGCATGAACCTAATGCATCTATGTCTTCATACCTCTTTCTTGCAAGACATGTCAGATCTAACGAAATACCTAATAAAAAGGTAAATATCTATACATGTCTGTATCAGTATAGCACAAGCCAACCACCCTAAGGACTTTCAGACTCTAGAATACTGAGGGGAAAAAAATAGGTTGGCTTGCAGTTAAAGAACATTATAAACAAAAAATAATTTAGACCCCCTGCTAATGATGAGATTTCTTTTGCACAAATAACATGTCAAAATGGTGTCAGCATGTCAGTTTAACTCAGATTCAGAACTAGTTTCTACATCAAAACACTGAACTCCTGAAGGGGAACATCTAGAGCTGAGGAACTCTCTTGTTTTAACTGAGACAGTGAGGGAAGTGAAAATCATGTTTGTCCCAGCAAAAAAGAAAGAAACCATAACGTTTCAAAAAGTTATGAATGTGTGATGTTGGTTGAAGCTTGGAGCAGAGCATCCATGGCTGGCTGTTCTGAGACTGACTTCAGTTGAAGCTATGATCTTATTCCTGAGGTGAATTAAGAGGTATTCCACAAAGGCATCTGATTTTTGGTGCTTTAATTAAACAAATGGAGGAGAGACATTTCAAAGAAAATTGAGTAGAGCAGTCTGTCCTGAACTGCAGTCTGGATGCATCTTTTAATCAGTGAAAGACCAAAGACACCATGAAAAGGGGATCTGGGTTTTGTTCTTAAGGAACACATAAAAGATGTACTAATTCACCAGTTGTCAAAGAAGAGCTGGCAGATGCCTTTATTCAGAAAGGGAATAGTCAGTGTATGAAGATAGCAACTTTTTTTTTGGTTTGAGATACTTCAACAAAAAAGGAATGCCATACATGAAGGAAAACCAGGAGGAGAGCTAACTTCTGAGGATGCTGCCAGCAGTCTAACATCTCCTAAAAAGTATCAACTAGTCTAATCCCAGGGACTCACAATGGGCCTCTCAGAGCTGGCCCCTTTCTGGTTTATCTTCAACCAAAATGAATCCAGCCTGTATCTTGTGATACTGATCTGCTGGATGAACTCAAGTATAAAATTAATTTCTCATTGCAAATATGTTTCTCATGCTATAAATTTTTTCCTTTCATGCTATACTAACTTATGCTATGTGTCCTGGTTTTGCTTCTGTTCTGCAAGCAGAACAGTTATCTGTTGCCCTAACAAGTACCCCAAAAGATACTATACTGCTATAGCTACTTTCAGTACTCAATATTATTGCTACTTCCATCATCATCATCATCATTATTCCCTGTATTAATCTGCACCAAAAATAGAATACCACCAAGGGAAAATTTTGGGATAGCAGCCAACTACTACACTACAAACAAGATAAATGTTGGATATTATAAATAATTTATTCAGAGTTTCAGATTCAAACTAGCCAGGCTGCCAAAGGCTACTGAAACAATGATTAGGTTAGAAAAATGTCACTGAGCAATATTTATGTCTCTAAACACGGAACTGGCCATGAGACAGTCTTAAGATTACTTCTTTTATGTTCTAAGGCAAATTACATTTTCTGAATTTCTGCATCACAAATGTGGGCAATTTAAAAGCATAACACAGAGAAGTTAGCTCTGTCATTTGATGGCTGCAGATTTGGAAAGATCAAAAACCACTCCAAACATGAGCAAAGGTATGCAGTTATATTTTAAGATTACAGATACTAAAGCTTGATGTTCAAGTTCAGAAAAAACCTTTAGATGCTTTAGTCTGACCTCACACATGTTGTAGGATATGCTATTTCAGTGAGTATAGTGACCCCTGCACTAAGCCTATTAATTCATGTTGCTACAGCTATTTCCAGAAACTTCTACAGGCTTGAAGATGAGAAAAGCTGGACACCCTCCCCTCTTTCTTTGGTGATTTTGTTGGCCTTACTCTTGAAAATGTATGCTTTAATTATAATCAGAATGTCTCTGACTTCTGTTTCCAGTCCTTGGCCAGAGTACTCCTCTTTCCCTTCAACCATGAAATACCTGTAACAGCTCCATGAAAAAAGTTTATGTTGCAAATTAAATCACTTTCTTTCTCACGCTTCCTTTTCCTGTTCTTTTTCTTCTTTTTTTTTCTTTTTTTTTTTCTTTTCCTATTAATGTTGAGCTAAACAAACTGAGGGAACAAATTTCACTGGGTTTATATCTCTTGGACGTTTTTCCCTGCAATTGATTTCTAATTTGTTTATATCACATATAAAGGTAAAAGCAGAGCTAGACACAGACCCCTCACTGCCTCACCAGGAGCCACAGGGCACCCACGACTGTACCACCACTGGAAGTGAAGGAACTCAGATGTCTCTTAGAGGAACCAACTGAAATAAACTCTTGGCTCTTCTGAAAAGCCTCTCATTTCTTCACAGTGCCTATAGAGCCCTGTGCATTTCAGAGTATTCCAGTATCAGAACAAGAAAGCTTTTAATGGTAATGAAATAGGCTGTCACAGAACACAGAAAAAGAGAGGATTCAACACAATTATTTAAGAGAAATAGGAAAATTACAATATAAGAATAGGAACTCTTTTATTACTACCATCAATCATATCATTCAATGGCACAGGTGACCAGTATGGAATATGGTCTAAGGTCTATTTGAAAAGACAAAGGCATTTACTACAATTTCAAAGTCAGCCACTAAAACAGGAGGTGGACATCTACTTTTTCTTTTGCGATCTGGGCCTAAATAACATCAGCATTGCAAGGTAAAACTGCAGGAGAAAAGCTGGAGTATGTCAAAAAAAACCAGAAAAATGCTTGCAAGAAATAAAAATAAAGCCTTAAACATTATTTCCTGTATGAAAACTGAACTTGAACTTTTCTGCACAAGATCTCTAAAAATTCTAGTTAGCATTTACTCATACATTTTCATAATTTTCAGCTACTTGCCTAAAGGTTATAGATACTGATATCCCTAAATGGTGAAGTGGCTTATGATGCTCTTAATTTTACAGCACAAAGATGCTATGGTAGATTGACATTTATTGTTATTACTGAAAAAAGCATTTTCTTCAATATTTGAAATTTAGGAAAATAAGAAACTGCAATTTGATGAGAAAATAAGTGTTTTCAGGTGTGCTGATCACTGAGATTCCCCACTCCTCATTTATTTATTTGTTGTTTCTTTTTTCTCTAGTAGATGCTTGAACAAATTTAAAATGAGAGGAAAAAATATTTCAAGTCTTACTCGCTTTCAGTTGTACACATATGGGAAGGCTAGCAGAAAAATATCTCCTTTTTATTATTAACAATTCTTCTGTTATTGCCCGTGTTTATTAACAGAGACAGGCCTGATGCCACAGAAGAAAAAGATGTGATGTTATCCAATATGAAGAGATAAACTGTAAGCAATCATACCATTAAGGAATATCAGGAGATACCTGAGCACAAGGGACATTTAACACTCTTCAATAGTTAATAATGTCATATTAACTGGCACTTCACTGCTTCTGAAGGCTTAATTGTCTGACATTAACATTCTTCCTGCACTCTAGGGATGTTCTTTACACCATTCCTTTAGCTAAGGCAAATGTTATTGCAGCTGGGTTGCTTGCCCCTCCCTCTCCCCAAAGCACTCTGTTGATGGCTAAATGGCTGCTGCACTTACAGAGGAAAATATGTATTGCTAAAAGAGCAGGACAAAATAATGAGAAAGTTATTCTGATGAACACAAGACACATACTGAAATTTTCAAATCCCTTTTGGCCCACCACAAAATACAGGACACCAGTTTGCTTGATGGGATTATATTAGTCATTCTACTTAACATGCTTCTTCTGATTATGAAGTATAATTTCATTTTCACATTGTTTTTTTCTGCAGATGTAAGTCCCTCAAAAATGGAAGGTATAGCAGTCAGTGTCCACAGAGCAGATCATTGATTATCCAACACGATAATTCTTAGTTTTCTCTCAAATTCTCTCAGTTTACAGTAACAATAAGCTTTCTCTACTTTTCCTAAATCACACCCTAAACTACGGCACATTTCTACAATGATGAGTGTGGTACATCACTCAGGCCTTTTCCATAACTAAGAGCCTTTTCATAACCAAGCTCTTCTAGGATGAACAGGTGCTCTGATGACTTCCTGCATCTGAAACACTGCTGACCTGGCCAACTAAAGTTCCACCTCTCTGAATTGATTCTTACAGCAAAATAGGACATGTAAAATTCATGATACTCTAGCATTTTTTTGTATAGCTGCGTGAGCTTGTCTTGCTTGTAAGCACTGTGGTTAGAAGTTTTCATCACTCAAGTCCTCAAGATGCCTTCCTCCATCCTCCAGAATTTTCAGTGCTTTAGAATTGCATCAATTCTGCCCCGACCTTCACAAATAGGCTCAATCCTTTGTGACTTGTATGTTATTTTTTACATTCCAATTTAGATACAACACAAAATGCTCTTAGCTGCAAATAATTTTCTGCATTTTAAGGACAGGCATTTTGACAGGTCCTTTCTCCAAGAAATATGAACTGTCATTCCCTTAGAAATAAGAGAGACATGTTTTAGGACTTTTTGAGACTGTTTCTCAACAAGGAATTTTTGTTTGCTTGTTTCCAGTGCTGGTATGCCTAAGAGAGGAAGTACCAAATTTCATTTCCAGCTGTTGCATTTAAAAGTCTCAAAAAGGAAGGAGCAAATATGGCTTCCTTGCTTACTCTTCATCCAATTTCCCCATCATACACTGCTTTCTTTCATTTGCTTTCAGATTTTAATTTCTTAAAAACCTCCCTGATGCTGTTTTGAATTGTCAAGGAATTAATGCTACAGATACTGGAACGGGAAAATTAAAGTTGAAAACACCCAAATCATGCCAGCTGAAGGATTCATGACTCTCACAGCTCCATTCATTTTCCATTCCTCACTTACTGGAGATAAATTAAATGATACCATAGAACAAATATGATTCATCTTTAGCTATCTAAAAGTCAGATACCCAGTCTGAACTAGTCATTTGGTCTCCCTCAGCAGTTAATACAGTGACTAACAATGTAGACATGCTTTTAGAGAGGGCAAAAGAGACATAGAATCATACAGGAAAAAGAGGAAAAAAAAATCCTAGACTGATGCAGGAAAACACGACACTAGCATTTGGAACACAGTGTCTCATAAGACTGCCTGCAGTCCACTTGCAAACTCCACCAACAGCCTCACCACTGCTTCACATGGACTTCCCTCCACCCCAAATATTTTGGCATCATTCCTAATTAGATTTCATGCTGGGACAGTTAATTTCCCAGCCAAACTATCAACAAAAATTTGCTAAAGTATCCACCAAGCTTCATTTAAAACTTTGTTTTACAATACCATGTGGGAAGTGAATAAGCTTATCAAGTTTTTCTTGTACTGTAACAAGAATATCTCTTTGATTCCTTACCTGACTGAGAAAACAACAATGATTAAATGACATAGAAACTAGAATCTTTTAATTCATTCTTTTCAGGCATTTATTGAAATGTGTAATCTGCACACTATGTAACAGTGCATCCAGAATCAGAATTTAAGGCTAAATCTGTATGGACTGGTCTTCCAAAATGTTTAATTGAAAAAAGAACATAAGGCAAAAAAGTATTGCTGTCAACAGAAGTGCTGCTTTCCAGAGAGCAGTAGGAACATTCAATAAAGCAGACATATGGATGCACTTTATTCTATCAAAAAATAATGTTAAAAATCATCTCTAGAGACTTGAGAATCCATTAGAAGCTGTTTTGGTGGGGTGAAAAGTGAAGTATTAAAAGAAATGAAATATGTATGAGTTCTAGTAAGTCATCTCTCCAGTTCCTTAGCTTCTAACCTCTTCTCCAAAGCTTAAACCCAGCTTTTTTTTTCTGCAGAAGTTTCTGGCAGAAAGAATTACTTTTAAATCAAGGTGTTCTGCACTGCTACCATTAGCTGGTAACATTTATTAAAAATGTTTCTGTAGTGACCCATGTATGACTCAAACGTAGGTCCTTTATTGCAAAACTATTTTCAGAGCTGCATGAGGCTCAGGGGCCCCCAGCATGAGGAGGACATGGACCTGCTGAAAGGAGTCCAGCAGAGGGTCAGAAGGATGATCTGAGGGCTGGAGCACCTCTGCTGTGAAAACAGCCTCAGAGAGCTGGGACTGTTTGGCCTGGAGAAGAGAAGGCTCCAGGAAGAGGGCAGCTGTAGGTTAGAGATAAGGAAGAAATCCTTTACTGAGAGGGTGGTGGGGCACTGGAACAGGCTGCCAGGAGAAGTTATGGACTCCCCATCCCCGGGGAGGGTTCAAGGCCAGGTTGGACAGGGCTTTGAGCAACCTGGTCTAGCAAAAAGTGTCCCTACCCACGGCAGGAGGATTGGAATGAGAGGATCTTTATGGTCCCTTCCAACTCAAACCATTCTGTGGTTCTATGATTACTGCAGCATGTTTCTGGCAGGAATATGGTGAGTTAGGTGACCCAGTTTAACTTAATAGGAACACCTTCAGTTCATGGTCTGCTGCACTAGGAAGACCTATTCAGATTAGTATACATATCAGCACACAGAAAACCTGTCAAAGATTTACTAAAATCCTTGCCTGATTTGTTGCTTTCTACTTTCTGAACAGTCAAACACCCACAACAGCTGTATCTTCTGTATTAGCCTTTTTATTTATATCCTTTATATTTATGGCCCCACATCATGACCTGTCCCATGCTTTAACTACGTTATAATCCTTTCTTTCAGCAAGTACTTAACACAGGAAGCATTTTTACTGAATGTCTTACCAAAAATACCTTAATTTTTAAGCACAAGCACAAAACACTGGTAACTTCCTTAAATTGTCAAAAAAAGAGACTACTTGCAAAGAATTTCCAAGTCAGAGAGAAGTATGTGAGAGCGTGCATTAATGCATAAAACACAGAGTCCTGTGAATGGAGCTATTTCACTTCTGACTGATCCATGCTAACATCACTTGACCCTTTTTCTAGCTGCTGCTACCAGGAGAACGTGTGCACCTCACGCTGTATCTCACACTACAAAGGACTACATTAAACCCTGTCCTTGTTCTCTTGGTAACTACATCTGATGAGCTTTGAGCCCAAGCCAAGGAAAAATAAATGTAACATATCAGTGTGCTGCACTTTAGGTACAAAAAAACCCTAAATGAGTTTTCTGGGTTCATGGTTTGAAAATTCCTCAGGCATGTACATTTATTTAATGACCAGTGTGGCTATGGCTGAGCAGAGGACTCTGGGATTCTGACCAAACTACATCTAAATCTAGAACTTAGATGAGAATAAAACCCCCATGCTCACAAGTACCCAATCCACACCTTCAATCTTTCACATTTTAGAGATTAAAATAATGACCACTTGTAGTTCTTCCTTCTTATACTCCCTTCTTACACATCCTTCTTACACATCCTTATTTGGTTTCTCAGCTCTGTCCTCAGATTCCCCTCTTGGGATCAGGGACCTAAAATGTGAACATTACTATTCTCAACCTGCAACTACTTAAAGCCTTAAGCGAATATGAAAATAAAAAAATCTAATCAAGCTTGGTCCTGGCAAAAGGAAGACAGGCCTACTGAGATTTTTCAGTAACTTCTCATGTTGTACCTTTAAGACCTTCTACTTCACCCACCTGTTAATGAGTGACTTCCCTTCCTTGCTTTGTCCCCAGCACATTACCAACAGGCTAATTTTATTCCAGGGCTCCATTTACACGATTAATTGCCTCCCAATACAAGGCAACAGACACTCCTCACCATCATCCTGTCATTAAAAAGAAGCAGCAAGCTTTCTGCTTGCCCAGATTTCTACCAATGATTTTTTTCCTGGAATGAAGATCCTCTTGATAGGATTTCTCACTCCTCTCCGAGATATTCTGCTGACAGTATTATATTTTCTAAAGTTTGTGCAGAGCTGGAAAAGTGTCATTTGAATTCTAGCACAAAAAGCCATGAACTCTCACAGTTTGCACCCAGAACAGCCACTCTGTCGACTCTTTATCAAAAATAATTCCACTGAAGTCAACCAAACTGCACAGGTGATGCATAAGTAGGTAACAGGAACTGGCAAATATGGGTAATGCACCTTTGAAAAGGAAAAACTCAGTATGGGTACTGTGGGCTATTCCCAAACTGGTGACATGACTGGGCAGTACAGCATGAAGCCTGCAAGAAGAGGCTTTTCCCAGACATCTTCCCAAGAAATCAAGTCAGGATTGGCTCTCACAGTTTTTTAAGATTTAAGAAACCTTCTGTGAATAGTTTTGGTAGCAGTACATTGTGCAGAAGCAGGTAATTTTCAAGATGAGATTTTTAATCATGGTTTTTTACCAATAGATGACCTGCAATGTAGGCATAAGAATCCTTAATTTTTTCTTCGGAATTAGACAGTTTTAATTACCATGCTAAAGGCATGGTAATTGCTCTAGGCATTTTTAAATAATTTAAAATACATTTTGTAACTAAAAAGCAAACAAAACTACCTTTTTGCAAAAATGTTAAACGAAAAATAGACATTCATCTTGTGCATGAATTAAAGTGTACCTAGAGGGCGTACGTAGAATTAAAAATCAGATGGTATTAAAATGCGATTAAGAAACCATAATTATATGTTAAAAAGAGACACCAAAACAAGGGATAGCTTCATATCTCAGCTGTGGAATAGCTGTTCAGGGTAAATGAACTGAATACAGACTCCCCATCAGAACACATTAAAACTGCAGTCTTTTGAAGAGCTATGCAATTCCTTAAGATCTCAGCAGCTGTTCATAGAAGCTAAAGGCTGGTTTTGGATAAGCAGTTCATTCATGGTTCTGGATGGCAGTCCCATAGCTCTCCTAAGGAGATGGTTTCAGTTTTACCTCTGTATCGGAGTCAAAAGGCTTCCAAGGTGGCTGTGAGAGACAATGCTAAAGACTCCTTCTAAGGGCTAATAAACTGGAATCAGATTGGATGCTGTGAGGCCAAACTCATTGCTGCCCTTCTTCCCCAGCCACTGCCAGGTCCACAGCTCTTGCTGCAGGGTGCTGGCTGCCCCAGGAACCTATGTGGGCACAAAATCGGTGCAGAAAAGGAAAATCTGTGCAAGAAAAGGTCTGACCCAGAGGAACAGGTCTCCGCTGTCTTCCTAGAAACTATACTGGGAACAACCACATTTAAATGCTGAAGTAGCAGTTATTCCACATACCAGCTGTAGTTGTTCCATTGCAAAATGGTGTGCTTAGTCTGTTTTACTGCTTTTCTCTTTGCTGTTGGGTTTTGGTTTTACATCTTTGTTTTTGTGAGGTGTTTTGGCTTTGTGGTGTGGGTTTGTTTTTTTTGTTTTTTTTTTTTTTT